>JAKSZP010018495.1:0-195888 GCA_022478985.1 Massospora cicadina
TGACCAAGTGCTCGTTGTTACCTTCTCTTGGGCCGATGTTGCACACACAATTGTCAACATTTACGCCCCAAACGGTGCACAAGAGCGTCGGAATTTTTCTCATCGGTCAAATCCCTCCCACTACCCCCAATTTTTTCCTAATCAGCGACATGAACTGTTGGCTAACCTCACCAACGGACCGGTGGCCGCCCTCACCCCACGCCCCACAGGGTCACGTAGAACTACACCTTCTAAAAGCCACCCTTGGTTTAATAGATGTGCTGCCACGACATGCCCCACTGCTCAAAAACATGACGCGTCCCCACATCCACAACGGCCAATTAAGGTCCATGACCCACATTGACCTTATTCTAGCACCGGCGAAATTCCAACCCCACATCTCCCACTTCAAAACAACGAAAATGGAATTCTCCAACCACCGACTGGTCTCGATAACATACCACTTACCTGTCACAGTTGCAAAGGCCCCACATTGGTGCAAAATCTGCCCCCCAGAGCTTGCATCACCAGGATTTTCCACGTGGGTGGAAGAGGCAACTTTGGCAAAATTGTTTGTTGCACCGTTTTGCGCGGACCCCATTTCCACATGGGCAACTTTCAAAAAAGACACCATCCGCCACTATCACCATCTCTCATCCAGACGCTCACGAGCCACATCGGCGGTTATATCGCGCGCGCTGGCAGAATTGGCCCACTTGGAGTCCAACATTCCAGCCTCAGGATATAGCCCTGCATGGGGCCAGAAGTGGGCGGAGGCAGCAGCACACCTCAACGCACTTGAAAGGCAACACAAACATCAGGTTTGTGTCCAATACAGGGCCACATGCATCACTAAAGGTGACAAGTGCACCGCATACTTCTTCAAAAAAATTTTTGCACCACGCCAGAGTGTGGCCTGCACACAGGTGCGAAGATCGGATAATTCTATTGTGGACACACTGGCTGAAGTGGCAATCGAAATGCAAAGATATTACTCCAAGTTATACCCAGCTGAACCAATTCAGCCGGCCGAAATAGTGGAATTTCTCAACAGAGCTCATATCTGCACCATTTTCTGATACCCAGAGATAATAAATTCTAATTACTCCGAACGAATTATGGACTACCATTCGCGGTGCGCCAAACTGAAAATGCCCAGGCCCAGATGGCATTCCATATGAGTTCTACAAAAAATATTTTAAATACATATCCCCATTGCTGCTAGCCTCACTCAACCAATGCCTGTTGGAAACGCGCCTCCTACCAGGAGGACATGAGGCTTTTACAGTCACACTCTTCAAGAAAGGGGATAGGCTTGACTTAGCCAACTGGCGCCCCATTTCTCTAACAAACACAGACACCAAAATTTTAACAAAAATCATGGCTAACCGTTTAGGGACTGTAGCATCTGCCACCATCTCTCCAAAACAATTCGGTTTCATCCCCAGAAGGTCAATTTGGGATAACGTGCACTCTGTGGCTAATTTATGTCAGTCCACAGCCTCTGGGGCACTTGTATTCTTGGACCAACAAAAGGCCTATGATAGAGTAAACTGGGAATACCTAAGGGCCTGCCTCCAACAATTCCGCCTACCTCCCCGCTTCATTAACTGGGTGATGCTGCTCACGGAATCTGCAACAATGGCTGTGCGCGGCCCAGGTTTCCTAACGGATGTAGTCCATCCTCAAAGGGGCCTGCGACAAGGGGACCCCTGAGCCCTACTCTTATACAACTTCAGCCTTGACCCACTACTGCGAAATGTGAATGCCCAACTCACTGGGGTCCTTGTGCCAGGCCAAACCCCAGTCAAGATGATGGCATTTGCAGATGATTGCGTGGTGGGGGTGTCTAATAATAAAGATGCACGCGCGCTTGAAGCCCTCATCCAGGAATATTCCTGGGTAAGCAATGTGGCACTGAACGCCTCCAAAACCGAAATCATCCTCCTTGGTCAGTTTCAGAACTGCTGGGCCCCAGCAAGTAGTTCCCAACCCAGCCCAGCTGCTCGCCCAAGTCCACGCCTTACTAACTCAAAACACACCGCTCCACTGGTGCTCCCCTTGTGCCACGACCTACCATAGGACCTGTACGCCATCTGGGCGTGTGGTTGGAGGCAGGAGGATACGCGTCAGCAGTAATGGAGGGCCATATACTGGACAACGTGACGAAGCGAATCGCCTCTCTCAGAGCCCACCCTACTACCCTCACTGGCAGGGTTGTTCTTGCCAACTCTATGCTCCTATCCAAAGTCTGGTTTGGAGCCCACGCCATCCCCTTCTCCCCAAGCTTCTTCAAATCCCTGTATGCTTTGCTACAAGGTTGGCTTTGGTCAGGCTGCCCTCCACCAGTACGGCTAGAGGTCATGTTTGGCCCTCATCATCATGGTGGCATGAGCCTACTTGACTTCAAAGCCCATGCCGCCAAGATCCTAGGCACCTGGATTGCGGCCGTCACTGCTCCTACACTCCCATCCCAACACTGGTCCCGCGCGGCCCGCTCCAACTTCTCCCGAGCCTTGGGCCTCAACAACCCATCAAACCCCCACTCCCTGATGAAATACCTTGCATCACACACATCAGCCACAGGTCCTCACGGGACAAAAACCCACTACAAACGAATCCTACTCTACATGCGAAGCGCAGAGTGGAGAATTCGTATTAGTGGACATACAACCCAAAGAGGCCGCCCCTCTCCTCAGTTCACACAAGAGGTACAGGGGCTACCCATCCATGATGGCGTGATCCCCATTCGACCCCAAGTCCTATACAGGGTGGACTACCTGGACATGATGGACATCCCTTATTCCACTGAGACCCAAAAGGCTATCTGGAAATACGCACACCATCCTCTGTTGCAGCCTCAAGTCCGTTCCCATGTGTGGCGCTGCCTGAGGCGGGTGTATCGTACAGCTGAGCGCTCTAATGCTTTACATTCATCCTGTGTCGTGTGTGGCCAGTATGGAACGCTGTTTCACTGCCTGGAGAAGTGCCCCACCTCTAAAGTAATATGGCGCGAAGTCCAACGTCTGCTAGGCCAGGATCAAACACATCCCTTCAGTCTGTCAAGAGATATGTTTGCTTCATCAATGGCCTCCCCCTCCCACCCTCCCTTCGTGCTCTGGTGGTTGCAATCGCCATGTGGACTATCCACACGATTGTCTTGGATGCCATCGCCGGATCCATCCCCACCCTCCCTGAAGCTGTCCACAGATTCCGGTCTCATTTGGTGGATCACTTTCAAGCATGGATGTTTGGATATCTCCCACCACGTTGCCGGCAGCTGGTCTCCTCCTGGTTCCCAGTCTGGTTCATCAAATCAGACCCCTTCCTCCACACGTGCTCAATAGTGGCTACACCCCCTACACACGTTCCCTCCCCCTTCCCATAAGTGGCGTTCCCGCTGGCAACAAGAGATAGCATCGCTTCTCTGGGGTGCCTCACCTGGTACTGAGTTTAGTCTTGTCTGAGTCATATTTGAAATGTCCGTCCCATGGTCGGCCTTCCCCGCAATAAATTTAAAAATTCATTGTTTTGGTTGTGTAGGGTTATATGTGGGGGATCTGATTGGTTATTCCATTGCGCTGCCATGGCATCCACCTGAATCTGTTCTTGGGAAATCGTGGTGTGAGCTTGGGTCTCAGCGGAACTCGCTGCCTGCTTGCGGGCAGTCTGTGCGTGATGACAGTCCTTGCATAAAATGGGCTCAACTAAAGCAACGTTGGCTCTTTTGCCCCAATAGAAGGCAAATGTGGAGTCCTTAATATTGCCAAAAATTGGGCTTGTTTAGTCCATATTGTCCTCACAAAGTTCCGATGCTTTAATCCCACACTTGATGGGGCACGCGTGGTCTTTGTGGCCTATAGCTAAGCAGAATTCGCAGATAGGTGGGGTGTGTTCTGGTGTGATGCAGAAGGGGCGAGATATGCTGCCATTGGGGAGGTTGATGGTCACCGTGTGTGGAATGAGGGTATATCCTCTACCATAAACTGATCAGGTTCTATAATGTCCATTGCCTTCCCTGTACACAGGTGGGGCAGGAGGGGGACTTTCTCAAATTCAAATTGTTTGATTATGCTGTAACCTTTGAGGCCCCCACGGAGCTCATCCACAAGGATATCATGGTGCATGGTGCTCAGAAGTTGGTCAAATATGATGAATAGGTCATTTGCCTCATTCCATCGTGTGCACACCGTGTGGATGGTGCAGTCTTCTTTGTTAATTTTTATGGAGAATATTCTTTTCGCTGCTTCCACCACTTCCTCCGCGGACATGAACCTGACGTCCACCCATCCTCTATGTAAATTTTTATGATTTACTGAGACGGTGTTTGGGAATGACATGGAGAAGGCCTTTACCATTTTTTCCTATAATTTGAGGAAAGTATTGCTGACCATAATTCTAAGGCCATGCTCAAGGGAGGACAGGGGTTGGGAGTGTTCTATTTTGGTATATGCACCATTTTTGCAGAAGTTGCAGAACTCTGGGTGCAGTGCTGTGCTCACCCTTTTTGGTGGGAGGGTGTGTCAACATTCCACTGGGGGCGTTTTTCCCCGGCGGGTTGGGAGGGCTTTGGGCCTTTTGCGCTGGCCAATTTCGCCCAACTGATGTTGTTGCAGACAAATTTGCTCATATTTCCTGGTTGATTGTCAATCTCGGAGAAATTGCATAGAATCATGTTACTAAAAGTGATAGTAACGGGAAAGAAAAAACTGCATTGTAAAGACTATATTATCTGATAATAGTATGGAGACTATTATCTGTAGGTGAGTTTGAACTATTATCAGGCCCAATGCTTCGGCCAGTACTTCCAATTAAATACTTCAAGTCATATTATAGGGATTCTTTCCCTCTATTACTGTCCACTTGATCTTCGTCAAGATTCTCTGATGACAGTCTCCTTTAGCCCAACACACAGTCAGCAGCTATCCCCTAGTTGTGGTTCCCTTTGTCTCTAGATCCCCACTCAGATCTCTACTCTTCTCTCTGAGAGTCTACCAGTTATTGCCTTCTGCAATAATATCCTTGAGATGGAAACTTCACACTGGATGCTGATAGTCTAACTATAACTGAATCTACAAATATAACTAATAATGTTTTTTGTAGTAATAGTTGTTTTTGTAGTAATAGTTGTTTTTTTATTATAGTGAATCCTAGGGAATTTATAGAGGATTTGGCCGTCTAACCCTCGGTTGACACCTCTTAAAAAAATGGCAGCCATTTCCATTGAATCACCCTTCCTCGTCTCAGCAGCGATGGTCTTCCCCATCCTGGCTAGGATTCTGTCATTGGACATCCTCGAGACCTCAAATGGAAAGAGTCAGAAACGTGTCCCTAACATTTTCTCTTAATCCAAGCGAAACAACCATAATTGGTTAGTGACCTGCTTAGGTAATGGGACTTTTTACCCATTATGGCAGGTCACTTCACCAACTGATAAATTCGCTAGTTGCAGGTGGCATCACTCGCCTAACAACTCACTACTCATTCCCAATCATTCAGTGATGAAATCTGACCGATCCCAATTGATACACCTTATAGTTAATCACTATCAGATGTCCCTATTTCGTCAGCTGCTCCGCCCAATGAGATCTTAGGTATTTATCTGGATCAATCCTCAATGGATACAACCAGGCTAATATCCCAAAATCCCCCAAACGTGGTTCCTCCAAAATTTGGGCCAACTGATTTCTGATTCACTTCGCTTTAGGGAATTTTCCCCTAGCAACACCAGGTAATCTAGCAGGCTGGGAATATGCACAAAACTCCAACACTCATCCTGCCCAAATTCCGCCTAGCAACCACCAACCCCTACTATAATTTTCTGCCTCATCCTTGGCCAAAATTACTCCCAACCGTTCAACTTCTGCCCTGATCTCATTTATAAGTTGTCAGCAACCCAACTATCGACCTGGTCCTAGTTATTCTGAACGTCAGCAATCATCTTACTGACCTGGCCTTGGGTACACCAAACGTTAATAAAATTATTGGCCTGGACCCTCTTATAAAACTTAAGGATGCAGCTCTTATGAGTTTAATTGCTATGGGTGTGGTTGCCCTGACCACCTGGCATGGAGTTGCCCTAACCGTCATGTTCACTACATGCAACAGGATCAATACTACCTGTTGGGATTCTCCCTTTAGTGGGGAAGCCCTGACTAGGGGTTGCAACCCGCCTATGAGCGGATGCCCTATTGGGCATCTCATTAACATGAAATAAGCATAATCTGAAGTATTGGGGATTTAACCTGATAATATATAATAATTATTTAATTCAACAGTGGTGCTCACTACAGAGGCACCTGAGTTCTCAGTGAAAACTATGATTGGAAAAAGGAGGGGCAGTCCCTGGCCTCTGACCCAAAAGGGAAAGCCAAGATGAGGGGGGATAATGCCCTCTGAAACTAGCCCGAGCAGCCAATCTCAGGTTCCTGATGTGTCATCCCCAATGCTGGCTCTTATGCTGATCCTAGCTCACGCCAATACCAGGTGTCACCCCAATGCCAGGACCTCCTCCTGATGTCAGCCCCCACGCCAATGCTGGGTGCCAATCCCAATGCTGGCTCTACGCCAATGAACCCAACTTGGCTCTGACCCCTAGTTGAGGCTTGAAGGGGGCTCTGTCAGGATTCTTCCTTTATTGGGGGAAGCCCCAACTAGGGTTTGAGACCCGCCTATGGACAGATGCTGTATTGGGATCCCCATTGACTTGGTTGAGCCCAATCTGAAGTATTTGGTATCAACCACAATAATATTTAAATAAAGTATTTAATTTGACACCGGCAACTAATGCCAGGGATGTCAAAACTCAATCAGATTGCAGCAATATCCATTTCAGCGCTTTAACCCCAATCAAGTTACCCTTTCAGGACCACTGGCGAATTATGCCAAGGATGGTCCCACTCTCCTTTTTATTATCTATTTATTTATATATTATTGTCTTTGGCAATCAATGCTGACACTTTCCCACTCCCAATTCTTTCCTTTCCTAATCCATTGAGGTCCTATAGTAACTCAAGGATCATTTTAATAAATTCACCGTTTTTCACCTATCTCTTTTCCGTATTTAGCTTTATGAAAGGCCTTAATGGCCTATTAACTTGCTGGGAGCTATGGGGCCCTGATTAATAGAGGCTGGGTTGGAGTAGCTCCCCTGAAGTCTTAACAGTGGTGCTCACTACAGGGGAATGGGATCATCCTTGGCATTAGTTGCCTGTGATCCCAAAGGGGTGAATTTCAGCCAATCCCCATTCACTAAATATTTTACATCTTGGGGACCCCCGCCAAGCCTATAAAAAGGGGTGGTCCCCGCATAGGTGTTGATATGGTACTTGTTGTGGCTATGGGGAGTATCACCCAATAGATGCACCAGGGTCCACCGCATGGTCAGAGAAATCTGACTGCTCGATCTTGTGGTTGTTGCCAGAGAAGTATCCGAAATTGTGTTACCTCAAATTGTGGGGTTCTACCGAGAATTGGCCAGGGTCTTTTGGCTGATACTATCATTAGTATCATTTAAATCGTTTATTTTAGTATTGTAAACTTTCGCATGGCCAACATTTCTCCTTTTTCGGCTGAATTTGACCCAAAACATTCTTATTTTTCAGCTGTGAGGGCAAATGTCCAACGCTACCAGGGAAAAGATGGAGTGAATTAGAGATGAAACTCTCTACCTCTGCTATCCCTTTCCTGAACGTCCCACCTAAATCAATTGTAGTATATCCAGCAGAAGTCCCCTCAATACAATGATGGACTTTTATACTAGAAACCAGTTGGAGGAGTAAATGTACTGATATGAGTGTAAGCCAAGGCCGCAGCAGATGAATGACCTCAGGAGCAACCAAAGCCTTACGCCTGCCAAATATTCAATCAAGATTCCTCAGAAAAGCTGGATCCAGCCGCAGATGCGTCAACCTTGAAAGGAGTAAACGTCACCCTTTCAGTGGACACCATTGTTAAAGAATACCTCAAAGTCATTGAAGGGATTATGAGTTTCCTTAGGAAAAGAGATCCTATAAATGTCCACGTATTAAACAGTCAATATTCTTCATATCTGAGTGTACATACTTTGATATTTTTGTAGCAAAAATAGATTACGTGTGATAATAGATACAGGTGCTCCAGTCAACATAATTTCTACTAAGTTGAAGTTGAAGTTGACGTTAAACCAGATTTGGACCATCAAATGGTGTATGGGACTGCTGAAGCGGAAAGCACAGTCTCTGAGAGAGTTTACAGCGCGTTACATTTGCGGTTTGGGTCTATTGTCATTGTAGCTCTGGTGATAGTACTAACCAACAGTAACTATGCCCTTCTAATTAAAACCGCTTTCCTGCGACATTTTGGAGCTGTTGTTGATATGTCATTATAGACCTTAAAAGCTTTGGGGCAGCGGATCCTAATTTACTTTACATCTAGTGGAGTGCCAAAGGATCTGTTGCACATGTGCCATATCAATCTTACATATAGTGACGGAGTAATTCCAGTTTACTATCATTGACTAAAGAGAAAGACTCATCCCCTTCCCCAGCATATATACGAATATCAAGGGCTACCTCTCTGAGCTTCTGGGCCTATATCTATTCCTTCCAGACACTAAGTCATAGTGAGCACTGAGTTAAAGGTGAAAGTTCCAGACGGGCTTTATGGATAGGTCATTGGGCCCTATCAGCAAACGTGAATTGAGCCTCATGTGACTCCAGGGATTAAACTCCATGCCATGGAGAAATCAAGATTTTGTTACCGAATCTCCAGAACTAAATAATGCAAATCTGCCAACATCATATAGTGTTGTATTTACACTTGACCCCAATTGAGGAGTTCCTTCAGGTTCATGAGCTCAGTTCATTGAATAAATTTGGTCTAACCACCGAGTCACAGCTCAGAGTAATGACAGTGGTTCCACGGGAGAATTTAATAGGGCTATCAGAAGAACAAAAAGTCCAATTAATAGCTTTATTTCAGAAGTATAATGAGATTTTTTCTGTTGATGGCCATAATTTATGGTGTTCTCAGGGGGTGGTCCATCGATTGGACAGTGGGGATCATCCTCCCATCAGATTTCAGCCAATCCGCCAATTGAGGGCAGCTGAAGACGTTGTCAACAAGGAAATTAATAAATTGCTAGAGCAAGGGATGCTTGAACTGTATAAGAGTCTATGGGCTTTGCCCATTCTAATTGTAAAAAAAGGATGGCCTTACTGGGTGTGATAGAATACTGGAAGATCAACAGTATTACATAGAAGGACTCGTACCCCTTGCCATGGATCAATGATGCTTTGGATCAATTAAGTGGAGCTCGTTACTTCTCATCAATGGACTGATATTAGGCTATCAGAAAATTGAGTTGCCCATAGTAGAACAGAATAAATGCGCCATAATCACGTCCAAAGGCCTTTTCTAACTGACCCATATGCCACAAGGGCTGTGTAATGCCCCAGCTACGTTCCAACGAGCCATGGAAACTATCTTCGGCAACCTGAAGGTGTCATGTATCCTCATATACCTCAACAATATCAATGTTTACTAACCCTTTTCTGAGCACCTTGATCATCTAGAAGCAGTATTCTGTTGGTTCGCTGAGGTGAACATCAAAATAAAGCCTCAAAAATGTAATTTATTTGAGGACCAATTGGAATGCCTGGGGTTTGTGGTAGACTCCAAGGGTCTGAAGCCACAGCCAGCCAAGGTGGAGGCCATCCAAAAAATGATACACTTAATAGTAAGTGTGACATACATGTTTTTGGGAATGGTCAGCTATTACCGGTGCTTCATCCCTAACTTAAGCTATATTGAGGGGGCTGCTATTTGAGTTGTTAAAAAAGAATGCCATGTTTGAATGGATGGAACGCCGTCAATATGCTTTTGACATACTTCAGACGGCGCTGATCAAGGCACCGGTGCTACGCTATCCAACCTTCAATAAAGAGTTTATCATTCAGGTGGATGCGTCCCTTTCCGCTGTAGGGGAAGTCCTCTCTCAGAAAGACGATGAGGGAGAGGAGCATCCTGTTGCATACTGCAGTCAAAGCCTAAATTGCCATGGGTGTAATTATACCATAACCAAGTGGGTGTGCTTAGTGGTGATCTAAGCATATAAACAATTTTTGGTCTATTTGCATGGGGTAAAGTTTAAAGACATAATGGATCACGCGTCATTACATTGGTTGCAGAACCTCAAGGAACCTGAAGGTCATCTTCCTGATGTGCCCTCAAACTGCAGGCTTATGACTTTGAGATCTTTCATCAACTGTGAGAAAAACATCAGAACGCTGACTGCTTATCTTGATTGCTGACCACTGCAGTTACAGCGGATCTCAGTGATGTTATGTACAATAAGCTGCTCAGCAGAAAGTATGCGACGAACTGCCCCAAGTATATATAAGCATCAAACGAGATGTGAGTGAAAACCTTATAATGGATTGGGGAGCAATACAAGTGGATCAGAAATTTTTTGGTAAACTTTCTGCGACCCTCAACATGGCCTGTTATTATGAGCGCCCACAAGGCAGTTGGACATGGTGGTGTGCATAAGACAATGGAACTGTTACGCCCTTGGTGCTATTGGGAAGACATGAGCTTTAAAGTTCTTGAAACCATTTTCTGTTGCCATCAGTACCAAGTGTAAAAGCTGTTCCGCCAGAAGATCTTGTACTGGTTAGTATAACCACATTTTGCTTAGCATACAGTTTCCCTTGATGTTGCTAAACCTCTGCTATCAGGAGCTAACTGGTGCAAGTACATTCTGGTGGCAATTGACCACTTGACCAGGTGAGTGAAGCGTGGCTGATACGGGAATTGGGGGCGGTCACAGTGGACAAGTTCATATTGGAATGTATTATCCAGCAACATGGCTGCTCTCAGTTCATTCTTACCAATAACATAACCAACTTCACCTCGCACATCCTTCCCAAGTTGAATGAGCTAATGGGCATCCTTGGGGTTCTGATGACCCCATATTACCCTGAGTCCAACAGAATGGTCAAAAAGGTTAATGGGACCCTGGTGAACATCATAAGGAAGCTGGTAACCAATAGACCCTCTTGTTGGAGTTCCCTACTGTCTACCGCAGTTTTTGATTACAATATCAGCTATCATTCTGCCACGGGTAAGAGCCCCTTTCAACTATTATATGGCGACACCCTACTCTTCCATAATTGCTTTCTTCATGTGTAGAAGATACTGCAGAATGGATCCCTACCATTACTTGAATAATTTAGCTGACACGTTGATCAAGTTACAAATGGAAGTGTAACCATTCAGCTTAGCCAAAGAGATTTGGAATCAGTCCACCAATCAGGTATGGCATAGTGGGTTGGCTCAGTTCCAAGAAGTTGAGATGGTTTTGTTCCACAACCAGCATGGGTTTAGGCGGAAACACAAGCTGGCCAACATCTGGGTTTATCCATTCAAAATAATTGAGAAAACTGGTATTGTCTCATACATCATCAAAGACCCTACAGGTGGTCAAATCATAACTCGCATATATTTAAAATTTCTCTAAGAATATAAACAATAGGAGACTTATTGTCCGGTCAAAGGGGGGTAATGTCAAGATCCTGATATGATTGGATGATAAGCCCTGAAGAGCTATGGCGGAATGGTGAGAATCTGCCGACTGAGATGCTATTTATAAGTATTCAAGCGCCTTGAGATGAGGCGATATTGGGATATGGCAATTACTATTGGATCGCCTACATATAGTGCAATAAAGTAATGTTGACATTCAACGAATATAATTTAGATCGCCTCAAAAAAAGCAGCAGAAAATAGAGGAATACCATCCTGAAACCAATGAGATTTGGCAGAATAAAATAGTCTAAGCTAAAAGGAATGGTATCATCTAAAATCGCTGATATATAAGCAAGATGAGGCGATTAAAAGTGGTGTAATAGTTGAAAGAGTGTAACAGAAAAAAGTCACTGTGTTAAAATAAGTAAAAGTGTCATTGGGGCAATTGCTCATATTTTATTATGTTTTCCAGTGTTTGGAGGACCAACGATCCACATGTCATCTGTCTGTTGTTCTTTGGGTTTGACCTATTCAACCCTTATGGCAGATCCCAATGGTATCACTGAAAATTATAACAACCACATTGATATCAGAGACATTATACCAATATTTTGACACCATTTCGACTACTTTAATCCCGTGATCACTTTGTAGAAACCAAAATAAAAAAGGGACTAGCCAATGGGCTTATTTGTCCCTCTCAATCTCCTTGAGCGTTACCACTAGTCATAGTATTCAAGTAAAGAAAACACCAAACGTGCATCAATTACATTTTAAATAAGCAATGTTACAAAAAGTGTTCACACTACCTCTAATTTTTTACCTTCATGCTATGAGGAAAGCAAATGTTTTCAGCAACATTGATCAATTTCTTGTATATTACTATTTGGGCATGGACAAAGATTTAATTAAGAAAATTGCCTTCATTACCAAATATGTTCAGTAAGTGTACATGCAAATGCCATTTGGGATTACTGGTGCCCAAGAACCTTTCAAAAAGTCATGGACAGTCTATTCCATGATCTGGTCAATTGATGCGTCGCTATTTATCTCTTTGATATTACCATATACTCATAAGTTCCAACAACACCTCCATGACCTGAAGATGGTATTTGAATGATAAAAGAAGGCCAATTACAACACTAATGGATCCAAACTGGCCTTATAAACCAAAGAGCGGATATTAATAGGTCACATACTTACCCTTGATGAAATATAAAACAGACGATGAAAGGAGCAAGTCCATATTTTCATGACCTTAGCCACAGAACGTTAGTGAATTACCCAGCTTCCTTCATAACCTCAACTATTGCCATTAATTCATCTCAAACTGCTGTCAGATTTCAGCTCCACTGAACCATCTACATAAGAAAGTAGTTCCCTATGATCTCAATCAACCTAAGTAGCAAAGTTTTGACAAACTTTTGGTTTAAAGACTTTAACTCCTAAACTAATCTTTTCATATTTTAAGACAAATTTCAAGTTTTTACAAAGTGAGTGATATTGTCCTCTGAGCAGTATGAATCAGTTTTAGCACAGAAAATTTCTAAAAATTGAATAGACGACAAATGCAGCCTCACTGAAATTATCTATTCCACATGAGAAAAGAAGATACTTGTCATTGTCTGCTCTCTCCAAAAATTTTAAAACTACTTACTAAATTAATGTCACCATCTACACAGATCTTTCTTGTGCTTCTTATTTAACATTATAATTCCTAATTGCTGACGCATCAAAAGGAATTACAAATTAATGGAAATCAACATGAAGTTTATACACCTCACTGGAAAACTGAATGCTTGGGCTGATAAAATTTCTTGTATCCCTCATGTTACCAACTAAGTCCCAGACCACCATATGGAGTCAATTGGCCTTAAACCTGAGTTAATACAGATACAACATTTTCTACAGAACTTCAAAGTCCTTGAGGAATTGTCCAATGAGCAACTTATAAAACAAATTCACCAACTTTTTAGTCATTGAAGATTAATTCTATCTACAAGCCAAGAATACAATCCTCTGAGTAATTCCAAAGAATCCATGGACAAAATGCTCAAGGAAGCTCATGATGATGCTGGACGTTTTTAAAGAAAGCAACATGGTAATAATCTAATTTCCACCTAATTTGTGGCTGAATGCCACGAAAACCTCTTTAAGTAAATTGCCACTTGCAACTCCTGTTAAGTCTTCAGCAATCTGCTCTGCATGCAGAAACCTTTCAACCTTATAATCTCTTCAACCCTTTTTGAAATCTGGGGAAAATTTTGTAGGGCCTTCCCTTTAATCAGTCAAGGCTAAAAATACCTCCTAGTCACCACCAAATACTTTACCAGATGTCCCCTAGCTAAGTAAATCCCAAAATCTGACATTCTTACCACACCCTGTTTATTTATGAAGAAATCTTTACCACCTTTGGACCCACACTATCCTATCTGACATTGGGTCCCACTTTAAAAACAAGATGGCTGCAAAAAAAATTGCATAAGTCTAGAAAAGACACTTGATAACCAGCTCCTATGATCCCCAGTAAAATGATATAATTGAATGACTCAATAAAACTCTTGTATGTGCTTTGGAAAAAAAGTGCACATAAATTTTCAAGAAATGGTCTTACAATTACCTGCCATCCTTTGGGACTCCCAAACAAAAATTTACTCTACCACTTAACACACTTCTTACAAAATTTTAATAAGATTTTAATATCATCCTTATCTAAAAACTTTTCTTTCCACTTGATCTCACTTTAAAGAGAATTTTATACAAAAGCTTTATTTGCAAACTGTCAACTGGCCACATCCTTTTCCTATGATGTCCTCAGATCTGCCGCCTGCTGCTCCAGTGTGGGACAGCGGTGCTCCACTGCCTAGCATTTTCCGCCCTGTGGGCAAATGCGTTTTTAAAGGTTCAAATAGCCTGCCAACCTCTACCAGCCATTTTGTCCCCCATGGGACTTACCACACCACACTTGTGCATAGCAACCCTTCTCGCCCCCATCCTCTCGCCCTCCCTCATTTCACAATCTGATTTTTCCTACAAGTTGACTACGGGCATTTATTCACATATGCCGACAAGGCAATTAATGAACTTGCCACCGCTGAATTTGCACCAGCTGGCTCTATCAATTTACGCCCATTTAAGGGCTATTTTGACATTTTCTTCCAGTTGGAGGAGGACGCTGCAGCAGCGGCTTCTACTCTCCTTATTTATAAAACATTCCAATACCTACTACCATAACTCACCTCCCTTCAGACGCCACAATGGTGGTGTCCTTTGTTTCCCTCCCTTCCCACCTCCCACCCCAAGTTTTATATGAACAATTGATGGTGGGGCTTTTGTATTATGGGACTCAGCCAAACCTCATCTTCACTGTTCCCTCTGGTGCAGAGCACCTTGCTGCCTGCGCCACTGCCACCATAATCCCACACTACCCTGCCATAGCTCAACAAATACCCACATGCTTGTATTGCAGCGGTGCCTGAGCACTTTTTGGTCTCATGTGGATAATGGTCGCTAATTTTGTCCCCTCTGTTTTGGGTTTGATCATTTAAAAAGTCCTGCTTCTGAGCCACTTCCTCTGGTGCGGCTTCTGAGCCCTATTCAGCAGAATAGAAATGGAATATTTTGTTGCCCCTCCCATTCACCGTTCTCACTCAATGGGCCAGAGAGGAAATTAACCCACCAAATCAACCACCCACAATGGCACACCCAGTTTCACCCCCACCAATCAGAGTCAGACTTGGACCACCATTCACACCCAAGCAGCCGATTTGACTACTACCCACCTGAATTCTCATCCACTATTTTTGTTAATCAAAATCCATGGGACCTATTGACTGAGGTTAATGAATAGGGTAAAGTTATCAAAAATGAGGAATCCGGTGAATTTCTTGGCCCAGTTGACTACAAATCAGCTGAATTTTACAATTCTGAATTTGACAAAACTCTATTATGAAAAATTTGCTCCTAAATCCAATGACATCCTCTACCAAAGTGACCACCAGCTCGCCTTAGCAGCGGTGGCCTCACCCCATTGCCCAAACATCCGCAAAGCAGTGGCCCAGTCAATTTCTCAATAGCATCAAGTGCTGACCGATCTTGACTTCCCCCCTGATTTCCCTGAAACTACACAAAACAAAATCACCAAATTGTTTAAAGATGCCAAAACAGCTGTCATGCATGTGGCGAAACTAGTAGATTTTGGCCCTTCATAATATCACCCAAAAAAGTATTACCAATTTTTCCCAACTCCCTGTTGCCAGCATCCAAGCTGATCATCATCTAGTGGAATTATTTAAAGCTATCTTTTAAGCTGATCTCAAGGAAAAGAACTCATTTTTCACTGTCATCCACCCACACCACGCTGATTCCTAATCTCCCTGGCTCTCCGCTTTTGTCCATTTCTACAACTATAATGATTCTGTCTTGAAAAATTTGCCTGTATAAGAGCTGCCCGACCCCCCCTTGCCCTCTGCCATGGTGGGTTAGTGGTATTCCGCTCCCCACCTGGTTGTAGGTTTTGTTTTTGGTTTTATTGCTCTTTCTGTTCATCTATTTGAATCATTTGCTCATTAAGCTTCAGTAATGTCCATATCCTGGTTGGTGTACCTCAAATAAATCTTAATATCAGTCTTATCTCATCATTTAAATCTTAGAAATATTATTTTGAATGACTTGATTTTAAATATTCCCAAGAAATCTCACAGTATTAAGACAATCAAATAATTAAATATTATGATGATCAAATTAAGACCCTCCAGAATTCACCATTGAGGATTAGTTTTCTTTCTCAAAAATAAGTTACTCAACTCAAAGCCCCAAGATAACTCAACCCACTTTAAAGGACCATTTTGAGTTTCCACATTCTTACCCTATGGGGACTACAGCTTAGAAAACCCTAAACGGAGACCCCTGATTAGTCTACCATTTTGGGAATCACCTCAAGTTATATCAGCATAAAAATGTATAAGACTAGTGCTATAAAACTCCTAAGATCACCAATCCATAAGGTATATTCCCTCTCTGGTCTTAACCTTTTTTAGCACTAGGAATGCACAACCCAAAAGGTGGATCCGCCACTCATCTTTATTTGCAAATGAACCAAACAAAGGGATTATATTAATAAAACTCTAAATTAGTCTAAAGTTATCAGCCTAGGAAGCCATATCCAATGGTGCAAAAGCTTTAGGAAACTTTTGTCCGGCGCCCACTTTAGCTGGTGGACCATTTTAGATAGCTAGAAGTTGGGGCATCAGAGGCATGTGGCATAAGGAGGTATAGGTGGGGATTTTCTTCATCATTGAGGCCTGCAGTACCCATTGCCTCAACATATTGAGCAAGTTGATGCTCAACAAAAGTTATGAGAGCTGACACACAAGTAAACGACTGAATACACTGGCAGTTTTGGGAATAATTGGAATTGAAAAGAGAAGTTTTCGCCGCATCAATGCAAGTGCAGCTCGCACCAAAAGCAAGCTCCTCAATCTCATATTTTGTACTTTCCTCAAAAATTATGGGGATAAATTGGGAATAGGAACACCCTCAACCAGGGGTTCCATCTCCCCATGGAGTTGTTGGCAGAGTAGGGAGTTGGAAGGAGAATCAGCGGCTTCAACTGCCTATAAATGTATATTTTTATAAAGGATAACCATTTCAGGGCAAAAATGGTGTATGGAGCGAATTGGGAGGATTAATGAAGAATTCCTCCAAATCAAAATCCATTTTGAAATTGTACAGCTGGTGCAATCATCAATCCAATCAAGACACTTGAAAGGATTTTATCTAGCTATTACTGGCCCAGCCACAAGTGTTGGCAGGTTGGCCACATTTGATTGGCCACAAATGGTTGACCACAGCAGCTCAGCTGAAACTGCT
Source organism: Massospora cicadina (assembly GCA_022478985.1). NCBI lineage: Eukaryota > Fungi > Entomophthoromycota > Entomophthoromycetes > Entomophthorales > Entomophthoraceae > Massospora > Massospora cicadina. Next base: position 17,359 of record JAKSZP010018495.1, read on the forward strand.
TAAGATATTGGCTCAGGCTGCTGTAAATTGACCAAGTTTTTAAAATTCTTAAGTTTTTGATTGGTTGCGGCTTTGGAAGCCACGCTAGAATTTGCTGAGGTTGGTGGCAGGATAATCAAGCACCACAAAAAAATAAATTTGGCTGAAGCCAAGCTAATGCTGGAGGATGAGCGGTGGAAGCATTGAAGGCAGAAACTGCAAAGCACTTGTGCTTCAAATGGTCGAGTTCAAAGCACAAGGGACATATGGCGCAGCCATTCAAAATGCACGCCCAGAATGTGTGATAAGGAGCGGATCTGATCACAGAGTGGGGGTTGTAAGGTGGGTGTCACAATGAAATGAGCAGATCTTGTGAAGGCGTGAGGCCCTGCCAGATGATCTGCCCCATTTGGAACTGCAAACTGCAACATGGGTTTGCACCATAAATGGCCAAACCTTCCGTGAGCTTGTGACAGAGGCTTTTGGGGGAAAGGTGGGAGAGCAACCCAGTGAACTGGACTACCAAAGTGGCCTCGTTTGGAATCTGGGTGCAAAAGATGGGGTGAAATATTTTTAAAAATTAATGGCAGCTTTAAAACTGCCATTGCATCAGTCTCAGAGCAAAAGTCAAAACCAAAATACTTCTTAAAGGGGAAAAATAATGAAGCCATCAGTTTTAAACACTACTGTGGCCATTTCTATGATAGCGCACTCACATATGGGAAGAGATTCACATAATTAAACTGGAGCTGAAATGTAAATTGCTCCGTGATAGCACCAAAGGTCTCCAGAGCACTGACTGGGAACTTGTGAGGTGGTGGGCCAAGTCCCAAGGGGGGACATAACGCCTGGTAGCATTAGGAGGGCTAGCAGAGACAGCCCAGGCGCGCTCTGGTAGTGGCCAACATACGCCAGATGGCGGTGCACCACCATCCCAAGACAGAGCAACAGGCATTGAGAGCACCAACATTCATAAAGTTTTGGCTTGATAAAGCAGCTATCTTTTATATTTTTATAAATTTTCAAATTTGGCTCTGATTTTGTATTGAAGCAAAAGAGAGACTTCCTCTTCTTTTAACCTTTAATCCCATTTATTAAATTACATTTAATTCCTTTTGATACTCCCAAAATTCCTTTTTCCTTTGAATATTTTTCTATTAATCAGGTATAAATTCCTGACCCCAATTCACAATAAAGTATTGAAAATCTCTCAACCTCAGTATTCATTTATGTTTACTTAAATTTATCCCCAATCCACAATCTAAGTTATCTCAGATAAAATGCCAAATTGTGAATGCCTAACAATAACCCAGATTTTTTATCATCCTAAATTACAAGGTGTTTCCTGAACCTCAGGTTCTGATGAATATGGGATTCCAAACCTGCATTTTAACATGCTAACAAAATCAGCCAGAAAATAAAATGTAATCAAAACAGAATATTAAAATACAATAGAACTATACAGAACATGAATTAATATTAAGATAATTCAGTTGTAAGTTGGTAAAATGTTCAACTATTATCTTAATCTACAGATAATTATCCTACCATTCTACTATTATACTAGTAGATGGGAAGAATACAAACCGATGTCTGATAGGACTGGTTAGTAAAACATAACAAGAAGACCGTTTAATTTACTTTATCGTAATTTTGATTCTAATTAGGGTACACCAACCAAGAGACAGAAGTTATCCTAGCTTAAAGAGTAAACAAAAAAAACATACTTGCCAATTGAATTGACCCACTCAAATTATGGATGAAACACACCAAATGATAACACAACCAACTAGGTGAGACATCAGTGAACTGCTTATACCACTATGGCGGAGGGGAAGGGGAATCATGGGGCTCATCCTTGGCAGTTTCTTAACCCCATAGCATGCCATGGCCCAAGGCATAGAGCAAGGGAGTAGGGGGTCTGTGGTATGTAAATCAAAATCACAGATTATTAGCTGCTCAGGAAAACAATGGGCAATAATAAAGGAGCTGATATAATTGTCAAAGCTTTTTCAGCTTTAATGCAGGCGTCTGGAATCTTTAATAAATGTAGTGATATTGCTGCAGGTAATCTTGGCCTTAAGATTTCGCGCTATCACTGCCACGATCTGGATAGCATCATTAGCAACTTTATGATTTAGGTCATTATGTATTTATGCTTTAAATTGAGGTGGAGGAATAATGGGTGGAGGGGTACCTACTGAGAGCAGCGCCACATATCTGGTGACAGCTTTTGAATAGATGATAATCCAACGTCGAAGCTGCTTCAACAGCAGATGGAGGTTGCCATGTAACAGTTTAGCGTTTGTCTGTGGGGTGTATAAATGAGGATGGAACTTAGCATCCCATGGGGAATTGATAAACCGCTCAAGTTGGAGAGTGATTTTATTAAAAAATTACCTGATTCAGAAAATTCAGCCAATAGGTCCCAGGGTTCAGGTTGAATCAAATTGGGAATTAGCATATGATTGCTGATTGGTCATTTTGGTGGCAGCTTGTAGACGAACCACTATTCAAGCCAGTTCATGATTGGTGGGAGCATCCGTGGCACTGGGTGTGAGAGGGGCCTGATTGGGTGAAGCAGGTTTGGCTGCAGCAGCATGATTTATGATGGGGTACGATAGTACCCCAAACCAAAAACAGTGCAGGGTTGGCAGCAGATTGGAAGCTGGAAGAGGGGGGCATGGAGCCAGCAGAAGCTTCCAGGGATGGGCATTTGAATTTTGAGTGGTCCAACTCAAAACAAGATGGACAGATAGTCCGCCTGCCCTAGATGCAAGCCCAGAATGAATGATCAGGGGCAAAAGGGATGAAAGCATGGGGAGATATCACAAAAGCAATTTTATTAAATTCAGGGCTGATTGTGGTAAAAGCCCAAGTCCCATTGAGGCGCGTGGCCCCATTAAGAACCACAAAAGGTAGGATGGGGTTGGCGCCATAGGCTATTAAACCTTCCATCAGCTCCTGGTGGAGAACTGCATGGGGAAGGTGGGTGGGCAGACCAGCAAACTAAACCATCATAGTGGTTTCCACTGGAAGCTGGGTGTGCATCATGATGATATGGGTAGCCTCAAAGACCAGGGGCACAAATTCTGCAATGGCAGCATCAGCTTCACACGTGAAGCCAAGGTCAAACTACCCCTTGTATGGGGCGAAAGTCTTTTAAGATGGTGTCTGTAACGCTTTAGTTCCCTGAGAGGTGGTAAGGATGCCCCACCACACAACTAGGGAACAACCCGTCAGCAAGAGGAGGAACGAAGCAACATGGAAAGTGCCAATACACAAGGGCCCCAGAGAGAGGGTATACGGTACTACTTGAACCCAATAGCCTAAAAACGCAAGAACCTGGTTGGACCCCAAGGTGGAGTCCATCACCAGGTAGAGATCTGCATCAAGTCTCTTTTGGTCCTCAATGCACAGGGGCCCAAGTTCCGCCTGAGGGGTAATAAGATTAGACAATAGTTTGGAAAGAATATAATGAACTAAGTTTTTAAGGCCTCTTTAGAACGTCAAAAAGAGATCCAACAAAATAATCATAAATAAAATGAATGGGGATTTTGTAAAAAGGTTGACCAACAATTAAGGTATATTTCAAAAGACCGCTATTAAAAATCTGGGGAATCATCTTCTTTGGGCGAGGCTCTGCGCCCAATCTAACCAATAAACACAACTTTCCATCCATCGGCATACTGTTGCTTGAGTAAGCCACACTCAAAAAATTGACTGAAGTTTTTTTCCCAAAAATTTTTAATATTGTAAGCCAAAAGAAACCTAAAGCCCCAAATCCAATTACACAATGTTAAGATTTTTGTCCACTTTTCCAGCTTCCTAGATTATCTGTTGAATTGCTAGAGGATAAGTCCTGCTGGAGAATGAATTAGATATTGGTTGACCCTGATTTCAGGTTAAAAATGTTTGGGGATTTGAGTAATTTTCCAAGCTCATATCTGTTAGGATCAATCCAGGTGAATGCTTAAGATCTCGTTAGGCAGAGTAGCCAACGAAATGTGGGAATCTGATAGTTGATCATTGATTAACTATCAGGTGAACAGATTGAGATTGGTCAGGTTTCATCACCAACCAATTGGGAATTTAAGTATTAGTTGTGAGTCAAGTGATGCCGCCTGCAACTAGAAAATGATCAGTTTCTTTTGTGACCTGTCATAATGGGTAAAGAGTACCATTACTTAAGCAGGTTGTTAAAAATATGTTTGGTTCACTGTGATTGAGCAGGAAATGTTAGGGACATGTTTTCTGGCTCTTTTCTTTTTAGGTCTCAAGGATGTCCAATGGAGGAATCCTAACCAGATGGAGAAGACCATCACTGGTGAGACTTCAAAGGGAGGTTCAACTGCAACAGCTGCCGTTTCATGGCTGAGGCGCCAACTGAGGAGTTGGGCGCCAAATTCCCTCTATAAATTCCCCAAAAATTCATATTAATAGAAAAATTCATCCTTTTTGAAAAAAAGATTTTTCTATTAAAAGAAAAGGATTTTTCCATTTGGGATATAAGCTCTATTCTGTAAGTCTAGAGACCCAACCTCTTGGGCTAGATCAGGAAAAGGTTCCTTTTAGGAAGAAGAAGGGACCTAATGCCCCGGTGGAGCCCTTGGCTCAACTGGGGGACTTGGTTCATATAGTTGATGTACGTTGGGTCGATGCATTGGCACCAAAAAACCCCACCACAGTACCCCATTTGGCTGCTTCTGCTCTGATTGAAAGGATAAAAGAGGTCTGTAATGAGGTAATACAGGCCAGGAGCCTTCAACAGCAGCTTCCCCTCCCTCTGAGCCCCACTCCGCCATCATTTACATCCTTGGGTAAGAAGAAAAGGAGTCTCAAAACTCAGGAAAGGGTATCCAAGTCAGAAAACCTGGTCCAGGACACGGAATCTGAAATTCTGGGTCTGGGAAAGCCAATCCAAGTCGGGAATTTACTTTTGGGAAATTTTGAAAAATCTTTTAAAAATTCATCAGAATTGACCCTGGTGGAACCCAATTCAGCCGCCCCTTCAATCCAAGTTAATCCGCTTATGTTTGGATCAGTGAGGGTCCCTCCCAGGCGGATCCAACGCTTAAATTGCCAGAGCCTTTGTGACCTTTGCGTAAGCTGGATGGTGAAGCCCTGAACCCAGGCTGAGTACCCATGAGTATGTCAGCTATTGCTGCCCAGGAAAAATGTACCCATGGCCCCCTTTTCCCCACTTCACATATATAAGGCAACTGCCTCTGTAGGGAGCAGTTGTCAGTCCATTTTCACCTTTATGCCTTAATAAAAACTACTCCCTCCAAAATCTATTCCATGAGCTTCTCCACTTTCTTCACGATTCTTTTACTTAACCAGCAAAGTACACAGCAATCTACGTCCTAGGGCAAATGGTCATCGAGTGGGCCTTCCAAGCCATCAATCCGGTGGCCCACTAAATGGTGATCACAATCCAGAAATTCGCTGCAAGCCTATGACGTCAATCTGCCACTTTGGAAGAGTTCTCCAATCTGCTGAACTCCTCACAACAACCTATTTACCATTTGGCACCCAGTGGACTAGCTTCAGGTCCGCTTCCCAATTTTGCAAGATAATTGAGGAATTCAACCTAATCAGCCTCACTGATCTGCTAGTGGTTCAGCACAATTTGGGAAGAGTGAGGCTGTTTTTGCTAATTGTTATTCCCCATTTAGAGGGAAGGACTCGCCATTCACACAACTACAAGGTGGGAACCAGGCACCAAACCATCTGGGCCATTCTGATGAGGGCTAATCCAGCCCAAATTATTTAAAAATTGATCCGCCACGCTGGTGATGCACCTGACCTCTCCATCCAACCTGAGGTCTCACATTGGATGCAAGACAAGGCTCAAGGCCTCCTGATGGTTAGAGCAATTCAATTCAATTCAATTTTGTGAGGCCAATCCTCATTTTAAAAAATTTTTATTTTCTATGATTTTCAGAATTCTTTCTATAATGAATCAGTCCAAAATGGTTAGGAAAATGAAGCCAAAGGTCAACAACTGCAGAACCAAAAGGATTGGTCGTCCTCCTTGCCTTTCCCACCCTTGGGGAATGCCCCAGCAAGACCTGCGGTTGCCCCATTACAGCCATTTGGTTTGTAATGGGGCCTATGGTATGTTTATTAACTTCTATTTCCCTCACCAGTTTAATAGGGGATCCCTCCTACAACTGATCAGAACTGCTATGCCCTTGGCATTCTGGGCTTTCCACTGGGTTTTTACATACCCATATTGGAAGCCCAGTCCTACTTTAATCAGCAGATTCCATGGCATATTCATTTTCAGTTATTATTGTTGTGGTATACAATAATTGAGGACTCTTTTGTAGTATAAAGAGTAAGTATCAGTAAACCTTAGAAGAGAAGCAGACCTTAGACGTGAATCTCCACAGACTCAGCGTGAAAAGAAGAAAGGCCAGAACCTCTGAATCTGAGAGTTGATCAAGATATATGGAACAGGGAAGAAGTCCTTATAGTTGACATCACCAGCATTTCATGGATTATTACAGGACTAGAGTTGTACCATATCAGGTTTATCTATTCAACTAAGGATAATACTTGCCATAATATTAATCACATAACAATTATTATCAGACAATGTTAATTTGTGCACATTTTGAACCTGCACAATTAACTTTTGGGAGTTATCAATTGGTGAAGTACCCTGGGATTTTAACATTTGGTACTCACTAGAGTAGCCACCAATTCCCAATTTTAACATTTGGTACTCACAATGAGGGGTAGTTGAGTTAGATACGTTAATATAAGAAGTCATATAAGGATTAGTTAAGAAAGCTTTAAATGGATCTGGCACTGTCAACAAGAACGCCTTGAATTTAGCCAATTATAGAGAATTCTCTCCTTGGAAGAGAGATAAAAGATCGAGGAAGGATTATAAGATTTTTCCAATTCTGGAAATGAGTTTCTAGGGAAAGTAACGTCATTAAAGAAGAAAGAAGGAGATCTAGTTTGATAAGTTTTATTCTTAAAACTGCTGTGAAGCAGATTGTGTTCAATTGTGTTCAGTTAGCTCAGATTTGGAGCGTCTAGTTAAGCAAATAGAATAACTGAAGTCTCAGAGATGCAAATGTGAATGATATGTGGCAACTAAAGCCAAAGAAAGGACCCCAAAAACTCTTTTTGAGAAGTCAACAATTCCTAGAAATATACCAGACACATTCATTATCATTTCAGAGATGACCCCTGAAATCACTCCTCAAGTCAGTCAGGTAGTCAATCTGAGAGTGGCAGCTAGAAAAACTCCGGAGAAATTAAGAGCTACGCCAAAATTACTCACGTTTCATCAGGATAATGCTCCTGCATTCTTCCAATTATTTGACATGACTATGTTTGGGATATGCTGATAGACAAAAAGCTTTGACGGTGATGAACTGTTTGGATTAAGACTGTCAAAACTTGGTATTACCTCTTCTAGAGGGGGACAGATGGTCTTCATTGGAGGCCAAGACTGCCATATGAAGGAGTTTGGAAGTCCCACGTGTATGTCAAAATGCAAACAGAAAATTATGGAAATTTAATTTCAGAAGGACAAGAACTTTGTAAATTTCGCCGACCAATTCTACTAAGAATCACAGATTTTGGTCAGAGTGAATTTATTGGATGATTTTAATGAAAAAAATCGCGTTACAAGTGACCTTTAGCCCTATCACAATTTACATCAAATTTTTCTTCCACGTTAGCAACTGAAATCACCATCTCCATTTGGTGGATCATTTAAAGATACTAGGAGCCACGTTTAAGTCCCCTAATCAGTGTTTTAAGATGAATCCAGTATAGAATTCGAATCCTACAAAGGTGACTGAGAACGCTAAGCAGTCCAACAATCAAACAATTCCAGGAAACAAGCCTGAGGAGTTCAAGCGGACAGAAAAAGAGACAAACGGAGTCATCAGTGGGGAGGGAAGGGTCACTTCACTGCTCAATGCTTTAGCAAGAAGCCAAAGGTGCAGATCAACATGGTCCAGGAAAAGGAGGACAAACCCACACAAGAGTTGGAAAAAGGGCCCCAGCCTAGATAGGGAACATTCTAGAGCTGCAGTTAAAACCGTTCCCCAATATCTTAAATGAAGAAATTGACATTAGTGATTTGTTTGTTGACGACAATGCACTGGACCAGCTTTTACCAAGTGGTCAAATTAGATGTCAATGCGGTAACCAGAGCCAGAGCGAAGATCAACCCCAAAAATAATCAAGGAGGTCGTTTGCCCATATGCACAACAACTAGTGGACAAGATTCAATCCGCTGAGAATCTGGAGGATCTGACTGAGGTCAAATTAGATGAGGTGAATCTGTCTATCCCCTAAGCAAAATTAAGTAATTATTTCCTGATTTGTTGGCACAAATAATTCACACCCTCTATCTGGTGATTATGTCACTATACACTCAGCAAATACAATTTTATGATACTCTGAGTTACATATTTTGTATAGTGGTCAATTGAGTACAGGTGCGGGTGATAACTGACAGTAAGCCCCATATCAATATTGTCTTGACCAAGCTGATGAAGAAGATGAGAATCTCGCCTGATTTGGAGTTTAAGAAAAAATATGTAGTTGCCAGGATGAATATAACCATCTCCTGTGGAGCGTATAGTGGTTTACCGCTCAGTTTTCAATCTTTATTGGTATCCACTCCAGCTATAGTTTTGGCCAACCAAAACTATGATATCCTCATTGGGATAGAGTTTCTAAGAAATATGGAGTTAATTTTTTTTTAAGATAATACATTTACCATATTGTATCAGACAATACCTTTAGTTTATCAGAGAGTTGGGGAAACTCCACTGACCAGGAGAAACAAATTAATTAATCTGATCTACAATGATGGCATTATCCTGATTTGCTACCAACTGGTTGGGCGAAAGCAAAGAGAGGTGCTGATGTAAATCCTGAAAAATTGGTATTCTTCTACAAATCAAGAATTCAAGGACCATACCGATGGGATTGCAGATATTAGTCAATACAGGATTGACAATGGAGATACCCAAGCTTTTGTATGGAGAGATTGGTAGCCCCTGGAAGAAGTTCAGAGTAGAGCCATGGGTGGTTCCTGGAATAGTTATTCCAGGCCATGGAGAAATTGATTTCTCCTAGCAAATTTGAGTGGAAAACTGATGAAGATCAAGAAGAATCAGATCATCACATTTGTCCATCTGATCCCAATGGCGGAATTGAAGAAATTTTATGATTTCAAATCCCTCAATGAGATGGTATTACTGGCAGGGGTGGCTGAGAGTATCAATATGTTGGTCAATTGAAAGCAACTCGCTCATTTGATGGAAAGACAGCAGGATGAGATGCTCAAACTATTCAAAAAGTATTGGGATATCTTTTCCCAGAACAATCAAAATTTGGGATGTGCCACGAATTTCATCCCAAAGTTGATACCAGGGAAAGTTTACCAATAAGAATGAGACTTATCTGATGGTCAAAGGCCGCTTAGGTGGTAATGGAAGAGTAAATCAGCAAATTAGTGAAGCATGGGCTTTTGCGTCGTTGGATCCCTGGGTGAGCCCTATCCTGATCGTGAAAAAGAAGGATGACTCTAATCAGGTGGTGATCAATTATTGGAAGCTGAACAAAATAATGAAGAAGGATTTGTATCCACTACCACAAAATTGATAATGCATTGATCAACTGTGAGAAGAAAAGTATTTCTCTGCAATGGATCTAATATTGGGATATTTGAAATCAATTTGCCACGTGAAGATCAGAAGAAATGTGTGATCATCACTGCGCAGGTGCTATACCAACCAATTTGGATGCCCCAAGGTCTTTGCAATGCGCCTGCAACCTTCCAGAGGGCTATGGACGCCATATTAGATGACTTGACTGTCATGCGTCCTGGTGTAATTGGATAATATAAATGTATTCAGTAGGACCTTTACTGACCATTTAAGCCACCTGGAAGAAGTCTTCAAGAGACTGTCTGAAGATAACTTGAATATTAAGCTGAGGAAGTGCCACTTCTTCAAGAGAGAGTTGGAATATCTGGCGTTCATCATCAACTCTAGTGGACTGTAGCCAAAAACTAAAATATTGAGGCCATAGAGCGGATGTCCATCTTAAGAAGTTTCCAAGATATCCAAGTGTTTTATGAAATGGTAAGATACAACCAAAGATTTAGATGGGGTTTTTACATGAATCACTGAGCCCCTCTTTCATTTACTGACCATCCAAAAAAAATCGTTTGAAATGAGGAGGCCCAGAGACCTTTTAATGAGTTATGCAGGTATCTCATAGATTCTTCAATATTTAAATTTCCAAGTTTTAAGAAGAATTTATAGTACAGATCAATGCTTCATTGATGGCGATTGGCGCCATCCTGAGTCAAGTAGATAATCTCAGGGATGAGCATCTGGTAGCTTATGTGAGCCAGACTTTATCAGCTGCATAACTACACCGTTACTGAGTGTGAATGCCTATGGTAATTTACACTATAAGCAGTTTTGGTGCATAATCATGGTACGCACTTTAAAGTGATGATGGACCACTATTTGCTGAGTTGTCTGCATAACCTAAGAGAAATGGAAGGACGTCTGGCCTGATGGGCATTTAAGCTTCAGGATTACGATTTTGAGATAGTTCACTAAGCAGGAGCTTCTCACCAAAATGTGGATTGATTATCAAGGTTACCAATGGGTTAATTGGTATACCAACAACCTGATGAGCTGTTCCAGAGAATAATCAATGGAGAAATTGGTAATGAGCCCCAAGAGATCCAAGGTGCACATCAGAAAGTGATGGAAAACACTGAGACCATGGATGGACAATTGTTTAAGACAATCGATGTAAAACGGTTAATATTTCCAAAACCATCAGAACAAGAGGCATTTGTTCAGGCCGCGCATAAGGTTATTAAGCATGGAGGCCTGAGGAAGACGACTGATCACATTTGCCAGTACTATTACTTGGAGTCTATCAAATACAACGTGGCTGATTAAATCTGTCTTAATGTGTGGGGTGCCAGTTGCACAAACCCCACATGAACAAAACCAGATATCAACTGGCCTTCCCTGGATTTGCCTGGCATACAGTGTCCATTAATGTGATAGGACCACTGACTATGAGCACAGGGGGCGTCAAATATATAATAGTTGCAATTGACGATCTGACTAGATGGATCGAGACAAAGGCCCTGAAAAAGTGGATGCTACAAATACCGCACAGTTTATCCTGGATCAAGTTGTTTACCGCCATGGATGCCTGCAAGTCTTGTTAAGCAACAATGTAATGAATTTCACGTCCCACGTGATCCTTGGGTTGATAATATAATGGGGATTTGAAGAGTCGTGTCAGTACTCTACCAGCTAGAGACAAACGGACTGGTAGAAAGAGTAAATGGAACGCTGGCCATGATTCCAAGGAAGCTGGTCACTGGGAGAACTTCTGCATGGGGAACATACCTCAGTTTTGTGATATTCACATATAACATCAGTCACCATATGGCAATGATAAAAATGAAGTTTGAGTCCTTTTACAGAAGGAAGGCCTCATTACCACCAATTCTATATTCAGTGGTTGAGCCAATATCAAGGATGAGTGCTGAGCAATACTTTCTCTGATTTTCAAATATCCTGATTGAGATGCATTTGAAAGCATTTGATACGACCTTGAAACCAAGGCCAAAACGATGGATGTAAGAACCAACTGTATTATCCAAATATCATGTAAGCAATAAGGTAGCCTATTGTAGACATGCATGGCTTTGGAAGAAGAAAATAAGCTAGATGCGCTATGGCCAGATCCGTTTGAGATTATTACTAAGATGGTAATGGACGCTTATTCCATCAAGAACCTTGAAGATGGAAGGATTATCAATCAGGTCCATGCTAAATATCTAAAGCAGTGAATCCAAGAAAAAACAATAAGAGTGTTCTGAAGGCCCGCTGAACCATTAAGATGGTTATGTCCTGACAATTTATGGTTATGTCCTAAAAAAACTGCTGAACTAAAATAAATGGTTAAGACTTAAAAAAATAGACCACTGAACCATGAAAACTGGTAGGTCAGAGTATACCTAGTAACAAGTTTTAGGAATAATAAATAAAAGATGGACTGCTGAACCAAGCGAATGTCATGTTCCATATAAAAAGAAGAAAAATAAAAAAAAAGTTGATAAAAATTTTAGAATTATATATAATAATACACATAAAAAAGTCGGACTTTCTTTCTACTTGGCGTAACTTTCCAAGCAAAATCTTATGGAAAAAAACTAATCTTGATTGCCTGCCATAGTTTCGCTACAATATTCTTAGATTCCCCACCGGCTGCCCCAGTGTGGGGCAGCAGATAAACTCCCCCCGCTGTTTTCTGTTCAACAGGAAAACGCGCTTGGACTGACTCACTCAGTTATACCAAACCTCTAGGATGATTTGTTCCTCCCAAGGATCTCGACGCCCACCTCACTTGTACCCAAGCAGTGCCTCATTGCCCCCTGGTGCTCCCCCAGAGCAACATGCATTTTAGCCTTAGGGTCAATTATGTGAAACTTTTCCCTTACCATGACCAAGCCATTATCAAAATGGCTCAGGTGGTGATGCCTCCTGCCAGTTTTATTGACTTCCACCCCTATAAGGGATATTTTGATCTCAGCTTCACCTGTGAGACTGACGCCGCCACTGCAGCAACAGTGCCCCTATTTTCCAGGGTACCCCTCTCCCCACAATTTGGACCCAGCTCCCAGCGGATACCACTTTGGTGGTTCAATTTGCTGGTTCGCCCACCCACCTTCCCATGAGGTGCTCCACCAGGAGCTGATGGAAGGTTTGGCAGCCTATGGCTCCAACCCCATCTTGCAATTTGTGGTCCCAAATGGGGCCACATGCCTCATTGGGCCTCGGGCATATGCCATGATCAGCCCTGAAACTAATAAAATTGCCTTGGTGATTCCTCCTCGCGCCATCTCTTCCTCTGCCTCTGACCATCCGTTCTGGGCCTGCATTGAGGGCGAGCGGATAATCTGTCCATCCTGTTTTGAGTTGGACCATTCAAAACGTAAGTGCCCATCATTAGATGCTTCTGACAGCTCTGATTTTTTGTCTGCCAGCTTTCAATCTGCCACCCCCCATGCCAGCTTCATTATGTGGTAAAATCCTACCTATCCTTCCCCCAAAGCCTATTGCTGCAGCTGTGCTAGCAGCCACCAATCAGCCTTCTCCTCGCCCCAGTGCCACACACGCTCCCTCCAATCAAGCACAGGATTAAACCCCAGTTCACTCCCATACATCCTCCAACGAACCAACCAAACTTCAGGAGTATGCCAATTCCCCAATTCAATTTAACCAAAATCCTTAGGATCTATTGGCTGATGGTTGATGAGTTTAGGAAAATCATTTTAGACCGTATAATCCAACTCAAGCGATTTTTATTTACTGACCAGGACACTATGCTACCACCTCACTTATACGCCCCCCAGCAAAATGCTAAAATGTTCTGCGGCAACCACCAGCTGACTGTTGAAGTAACAGCTAAGCCAGATTGCCATCCTCTCTGCAAAGCTGCTGCCAAATCAGTGGCGATTCTCGTAGGAGGATTCCCTCCTCCCATTATCCCTCCATCTTCAATAAACTCCAAAATCATATGATGACCAATTCTTACAAATCTGCCAATGACGCCATCCAGCATGTGGCAGTGGTAGTGCAGAATCCCAAATCCAAGATTACCCACACCAATATTTCCACGTTTGTAAAGCTCCCTGACGCACGCATGAAAGCTGAAGCAGCTTTGGCTAGTTAGATTGGATCTCTTCTATTCAACTGCTGTCTCCTGCCACCCCAATCATCAGAAATTTATCTCCACATCCTGCTGATGCCCCAACGCCCCTGCTCTCCACTGTAGCCCATTCCCTGCTTTGGGGTGAAGCAGAGGCCAAGGGATGAGCCCCTGATCCGCGCGCGCGCCCTTCCACCATGATGGGATAAGCGGTTCCTGCTGTCCCACCTGGTAGGTTGTGTTTGCGTTTTGTGTCATCCGCTTGTTTTAAACAGTTTGTTCGTTTTTTCAGTGAGGATTTATCTACTAGCTTTTTGAGTTTTTGTAATATCCGTCCTCTGGTCAGCTTACCTTAGGTTTATAAAATACACATAAAAAAGTCATATATTTTATAAATCTTATTAGTTATCCTCAACTTGGGGATGATTCCACCTATGTCACCTCTTGGGGAGAGGGGATTATGATATTAGGAGTAAATAAACTGTCAAAATCTATTTGAGATCTAATGCTAGCAAGGGATAGACCTACTCAAAGCCAAGTTCATTGAGCGGAGGCTGAACCTTGAGAGAATGCAATGAGGTGAAGAGAATTTGAGATATCAGTACTTGCCAATTGCAATTCCCCAGATTATTGAGGGAAGCAACTGAATAAGAAGAGGCAGTCATCAAATAACCTATAGTAATCCCAATATGGCACTGAAGCCAGAAGATTGGTCTTGAGTGATTGCTGATGGGTTTCATCAGGAACGTTGGACATGTGAGCCAGCACTAAGTAAGGGATACTAGGCGAAGGTTTCTGAATCATGCATTTGATCAGAGCCAAAAGGGGAGGTACCAATGTAAAGCTCCAAATACAAGATAGTCATGTAAGGAGAGTATGGCATCTTGAAGGTGATGACTAAATATCCTTGTATTCAAAAACAGAATGAACAAAGGAACCTGGGGAGGCTGGAAGCTTTGTGGCCCAACTTTAAAGAACTTGGCCTGCAAAATGAAGGGAATAGGCTACAACATCTCAATATATTATGCTTGAGAGATCAGAGGGGTTCAGAGCCATGAAAAGAGCCTCAGTTAATCAGGTCCTTAATTCTGCATAGGAGAGCTTGAAATGTTCACAATTTTTGATGGCCAGTTCAGTTGAAATAATAGCTGGTTTATTAAATTAACTGAGTCAAAAAAGAAACTCAGGAAGCAAGTCAGATCTGGCATGAAATGATTGACTAATATTGGATGTCATTTCTTCAGGAGGCTCGACAATAATAGTAAGATTATCTGCAAAAGGAGCTGAATCTAGAGAGTATTAAAGTCCAATTCAGGAATTGATGGCAGAAGAGAATTGGCCACGAGTTGTTTAAGACAGTCACTACTCTGGTTTCATTGGGGTCAGATACTGTTTCCAGTAGTTTGGCAGAAGGACTGCCTATGTATGCGTGATTGAGAGTATGGGTCCTAGGGGGACCATAGAAGAGATTTCTTCATGTAGAATCGCTCATTGATTAGAAGAGCTGGGCATCTTTATCAGAAAGACTTTTGAGAATTTGCTGATACCAAGAATTCAAATTTGACATATGAGCTGGATGAGAGGTGGATGTCAGACTTTTTATAATAGTCGACATTATTCACTTTGGTATTAATTAAGCTCCAATTTTGGTAAAATTAGTCTCAAGATTATTAAGATAATCTCTTCAGAGAAAAAAATTATATATTGATATGAGCAAAAAAGTTTTTAAGAGAAACTAACAAGAGCAATATAATTGATCATTTTTAATTCTGCCACAAGACAGACATCAACGTTATTAACCTTCTGTCAAGTGCAAGGAGGGAGATTAGGAAATCAAGGACGCTGGACCAAGAAACTGAATATGACAATGTTTCATATGCCCTGACTGGGGAAAACCAGCTTTCTGGGACTAGAATCATCATGAGTAAATCAATTAGCCCAGCACAACTATGGGTCATGAGGATCGCACTCTGGGGAGGCAGTAGCAAGGAAGAAAAGGAAGAGAATCACATTCCAAAGGTAGTCCTGAGCAGAATTGAGTGCAGATCAGCTGTGCTCCGCTGGAAACTAAGAAATATTTGACCTGGTCCGAGGCAGCATTCTCCTGTCCTGATCCTATTATTACTGAAAATTTAGACAAGATGGGGGATGTTCTAGGATTTTGCCCACATTTATACCCATCTAGATTGCCGTGGATTGCTAGGGGATAAGTCCCGCGGGCAAATGAACTGAATATTATACTACCTTGATTTTGGGCTAATAATGTTTAGGAATTTTGAGTAATTTTCCAGGCTCATATCTGTTGGGATCAATCCAGGTGAATTCTTAAGATCTCGTTAGGCAGAGTAGCCAACGAAATGTGGGAATCTGATAGTTGATCATTGATTAACTATCAGGTGAACAGATTGAGATTGGTCAGGTTTCATCACCAACCAATTGGGAATTTAAGTATTAGTTGTGAGTCAAGTGATGCCGCCTGCAACTAGAAAATGATCAGTTTCTTTTGTGACCTGTCATAATGGGTAAAGAGTACCATTACTTAAGCAGGTTGTTAGACAAATATGGTTAGTTCACTGTGATTGAGGGAAATGTTAGGGACATATTTTCTGGCTCTTTTCTTTTTAGGTCTTAAGGATGTCCAATGGAGGAATCCTAACCAGATGGAGAAGACCATCACTGGTGAGACTTCAAAGGGAGGTTCAACTGCAACAGCTGCCGTTTCATGGCTGAGGCGCCAACTGAGGAGTTGGGCGCCAAATTCCCTCTATAAATTCCCCAACAATTCATATTAATAAAAAGATTCATTTTTTTGAAAAAAAAATTTACTATTAAAAGAAAAGGCATTTTCCATTTGGGATATAAACTAAATTCATCTTCAGTTATTATTGTTGTGGTATACAATAATTTAGGACTCTTTTGTAGTATAAAGAGTAAGGATCGAGGAACCTTAGAAGAGAAGCAGACCTTAGACGTTAATCTCCACAGACCATCGTGAAAAGAAGAAAGGCCGGAACCTCTGGATCTGAGAGTTGATCAAGTTATATGGAACAGGGAAGAAGTCCCTATAGTTAACATCACCAGTATTTCATGGATTATTACAGGACTAGCGTTGTACCATATCAGGTTTATCTATTCAATACGGATAGTACTTGTCATACTATTATCAATCACATAACAATTACTGTCAGACATTGAAAATTGTGCACATTTTGAACCTGTGCGGTTAACTTTTGGTAGCTATCAATTGGTGAAGAACCCAGGTTTTAACATTTGATACTCACTAGAGTAGCTACCAGGTTCCAATTTAAACAGACGTAAAGTTCCGTGATAATTTTTTATATAACTGGTGCAATTTTAGCACCAATGATGTAATGCTCATCTGATTATCACATGCACACCATGAACCAACTTGGGAATATCATGCCTTAACTCAGCGTTAGTCCAGGTTGTGCTTCAGGCCAGGCAGGCCTGCCACTTTGTCCTCTTAGCCTCATCACGCTCAGCTTTATTTCTACAATATGTCCCCTCATTAATGTCATTAACCCATGACATTACCCTCGAGTTTTCTGGGGCTCCACCCCTCCTTCAGGATTTCATCCAGGGAAAAGCTCTTTTTGGTAGGGACTAGCTCATTGGAGGTGATACCTGGTTTATCCTTGGGTCCTGCTGCCTCCTGGTAACGCTCATGAAAAGCATCAATCAGGTCATGTGCATGGATGCAATTGCGTGCTGCTACCCAAATGTTCTGCAGCGTCAAATCCTTTCCATGACACCAGGTACTCAAGTCTTCTTCTTACAAGGCGAGAGACATCAATATCGTCTCCCACTCTGGTGTCCCATCCACATGGTATACCTGTGGGGTCTCTGGATGAAAATCTCAAACAATGTCAATTTTCTTTCATAAAAAAGGCAGAGATCCAAAATGATGGGGGAAAATCCAACTAATATGAAGCATAACCACCTTCCTAACAATGCATTAAGGCTCTATACTCTTTGGCCCTAGTTTTTTTGCATGATTCTTTATTGGGTTATTTCTAGCATCGATCATCATGAGATTTCTTTCATTGTATGATGGACCCACCCATATCTTAACATCAGAGTTCTCCTATTAATCCTCATGCTGCATCCAAATTATTGTTGCTCCGCTTGTGTACTTTCTTGATGCACTTGGCGAAGTCTACCACCGCTATCACCTTGGACCCAAAACTGGGCTTTATGATAAAGAAGGGTATATCCCCATAGTTATAGAAGAACAAGAACACTCAATTGAACCATGCTGGGCGTTACTATAACTTGATTTGAGCCATGAAAAGATGAGAAGTCCAATCAGAATGTCTGCTGCAGTGTAACACAGCAAAAACTATTCAAGTAACTGGTTAACTCATTCTGTCTACCAATCTGATTGGGGGTGTTAGTCAGTTTAATGGAACGGATGAATCTCAATATTTTTACAGAACTTTTCCTAAATATGGACGTGAACTGGGGTCCACGTGCAATAGTAATCTCCTGGGGCACCCCATGGAGGGAAAAACACATGTGAAACAAAAAACTTAGCCATCTGTGTCGCTGTTACGTTGGTGTTATATGGAATAAAATGGGCGAAATTATAAAATGGTACACCACTACTATTATAGTAACATACCCCACTGACAAGGGTAGCTCCACAATAAAATTGACTGAGATAGAAGGTCAAGGTCCAGCTGCTTTTTTTGATACCAACAACCCGGAATAGGCTGATGATTAGGTCTCATACTAATGCACACCAAAAACTCCTTTAGATACCACGCCACCTGTGTGGCCAGCCCTTTAAGTTATATGACCGTTAAATAAGCACTAAAGTCTTCACCTTTACGGTGTGCCCTACAGTTATGCCATTATGGTGTTCCTTGAACAAATCAGACAACGTGGTCTAGTGGGAACACATAAACGCCCCTGGAAGCATGTTATCTCTTCCTTTACATGGTACCCCTTAAATATATCCACCTGATTCAACTTTCATTCAGCCAGTACCATAGTAAATTTCAATTATAGTGACTGGGAAAGTGCAACCTTTCTGAACATACCATACTCAGCCCAGGTTTTCTGGTGATGTAATAACTGGCACACACGCCATTGGGAGGGTTGCTCAGATACTACTTTACCAGGGGATTTTACCAAATGGGTGTTGTGCAACTCCACCTCTTTAGGATCAGGCGCTAACGCAAGGTTCTAACTCATAGCGTTAGCCAAACCACTCTCCTTTACCTTTGTAAACTTATAGGAGAACACAAACTGGGAAAGGGTCTCATACCACTTGTTTTGCTGTGGGGTCAAAACATGAGGAGATCAGTAGTAAAATAAGTCGTGATGATCCATAAAAATGTGGAAGAGTTTTGAAGGATCATTTAGATTGTCGGAAAAATTAACCAGGTGTATCTTTCTATAATTTCTGAAAGTAGTGTCACTATTATCTGGGGCCGACATACCAATGTATCACCTAGTATAAATAATATAATTAATGATAAATTACTTATTTGTGCTCCTCATTTGGTTGGGCCGAGCTATTCTGATGAATCCGCCATACCTGGAATGTATTGAGGACAATCCCCATTAGTAAATTAGTCTATTTTGATTATTGGCAAATGGATCCAAGGATAATTGACAAATTATAGAGTAAAAGGTTAATAGTAATTTGATACTGTAAACTGAGGCTGAGGATGTTTACACATCTATGTTATTTATCAGACTTTACAACAGATTACTAATCTGATGTTGATGTGTTTGGGGTTACTGGTGACTGATGCCAAGGGTAATCTAATCATGTACTATTTAGGGATTAGCCAGTGAATTATGCTGAGAGAATCATATTGTTGGCTTTAGTGCCAAGGGTTATGATAGCTATGTGAGTGATGGACATTCCACATCCTAGAGTCCAGAATTACCAGTGACTAAAGGCTGAGGTATTTGATGATAATTTATCATAGTAATTAATCAATGTTTGAACCATTAATGATTCTAAGGATGAATCAAACTAGTATTTGGTGCTCAATTGTGATAAATTATCAGGGAACGGTTGCCAGTGGAAGTTCTGATGATTTGATGGGATGTGGTGATGAATTCTGATGATTGTTGATAGTTGGAGTGTGGATTTCCAGAAAAATGTTTAAGTATAAATAGTTACACAGTGCATTCAAAAAGTTCTGGGACTAACGTTTTAAAGGCACAACTTTACAAATAAATAAACTTTCTTTTATCATAATTTAACATACAACCTTTCCCTCTCTATACATATTTAAATTGCTAAAACAATTGTTAAAAGGTATGCACATAGTTCCTATTTTGTATAGCCATGTTTAAACCAGCTGTCACATTCTTCTGAATTGTCTCTACTTTATCAAAAGGATGAACCTTCAGTGCCACCTTCAGATTATAATTATCCACCCTAATCACCAGATTTGGCTCTGTCTGACTTCTTTTTGTTCTCTAATCCGAAGGTGGCACTGAAGGTTCATCCTTTTGATAAATTAGAGACAATATAGAAGAATGTGACAGCTGGTTTAAACATGGTTATACAAAATAGGAACTATGTGCATACCTTTTAACAATTGTTTTAGCAATATAAGTATGTATATAGAGGGAAAGGTTGTATGTTAAATTATGATAAAAGAAAGTTTATCTATTTGTAAAGTTGTGTCTTAAAACGTTAGTCCCAGAACTTTTTGAATGCACTGTGTAAATTCCCTCATAATAAAAATCTCTCTTGTGCCCATCTTTTATCAGTCGTTAGTAGTTAGGCCGCTATATTAGTAATGGTGGGACTTGAGATCCCCATAGTCAGTGCTGAGTAATGCACCTGGAGTGGTCAGCGTTATCAGCTCTCATGCATGGACTCTACAAGGAAGTCCCACGGTAACTTGGCCAAACAGCGACCAACAATGAGGGACTGACAGCTTTCAGCCATGTGGATGAAGTATCAAGGGATTTGGGATGCCTGAAGTGGGGAAAACTCACCGGTGCACACCCATGAGGGATTAGAGATTAACCATTAGGGTGAAGAATCAAGAGATCAGGCTTCCTGGTAAGGGGGCTGAGGACCACTGGTTCACACTAAGAGGGGTCAATTAGCTAACGTGACGTTTTTAGCTCTGGTGGGTATCCCTGTGAACTTTTAGTGGAAAGGTACGCCAATGATGGCGAAACAGAAAGGGCCAGCAGTCTTCATATTGTGTGTCCTGGCACATTAGCAGAGCCCTAATGGGGTAAATTGCAAAATTCGCAATATAAATAATGGCGCCATTTGGTCAGCGCTTCCACTACCATCATAGTTCTTTATCATAAACAGCATAATTCAACTCAGGTACAGACATTATCCTAAAAAGATATCCCACAGGATGCTCAACTCCATACTTACCCTCTTGTAAGAGTGCAGCAGTTATTGCAAAGTTGGAAGCATCCGTATCCACTATAAACACCTCTCAGGGTCCATATGTTGAAGAACTGATATGAAAATCAGGGTGGACAACACTTCTTAGAAGGCTTCCTCCAGTGTAGAAAACCACTGAAGAACTTTTGGTAGTACTAGCCTTGTTAAATGCGCCGCTACCTCATAAAGTATTAGTTTAAACTTTTCAAGAAAGGTACAAGCCCCAAAAGCTCTTCAACTCCTTAACCAAGGTTGGCGTGGGTCAATTGTGAATTGCCTTCACCTTGTCTAAAGTGATCATGTGGCCTCGTTTAAGAATGATGTTATCTAGGAAGATGACCTGGGATAAGAAAAACTCTCATTTGCTTATTTTCGATGTTAGCTTTGCCATTCTCAAATGCTCAACTATTTGCCTCATGTAAATTGCATGGGACGCTGGATCAGTGGCAAACACCATAATGTCATCCATGTAGGATACCGCGTATACACCCAACAACTCCCCAAGACCACATCAATATGATGTTGGAAGATTGCAGGTATTTTTTGAGCCCAAAAGGGATGGCCTGTAATTGGAAAATTCCCTTTCTGGTACATAATGCAGTGATCCACTCCTTGCTATAAATATGTGAATCTTATTGAAAGCGTTCAAGAAATATAATTTGGAGAAGGCCTTTGACTTCGCCACATAGCGAGCAATTTGTTCATCCACTAAGATCAGGTGCATATCAGGGACAGTAACATTATTCAAGCTACCATAACCCTACGCAGGGGCGTAGAGTACCATCCGCTTTCTATATGAAGTGAAGGGGTGAGCACGCTGGGGAGTTCTGACGAAATTTGGCCACTATTGCAAGCTGTTACGTGACCCACACATCCAAAGCTTCCTCTTTCCATAATGTTAAAGGGTAGATGGGAGAGTAAATGCGCACCAGGTCCACTGTGAGTTTTATATCACAATTGAACTAAGATTGTCTGGCAGGCATTTGCAAAATCCGCATCAAAGGAAGATTCCAATTCTTCCATGCAAGAAAGGTAAAGGAACTTTTGTAGTAGGCTTCAGCAGAGGTGCAAGGGTAAATTTATGTTCATTTGGCTATTGGGGCAGATTTCCTGGAGCGTCTACTTCAGACATAGGGGTTACTAAATCCCAATCACCTTAAAGAGATAACGTTTATGTGTTATTTTTCAGATTAGTTCTGATGTCAAGCTTTTGCCACCACTCCACTACCAAGATTATTGGGTAAAGAAGATTCTTCTCTGATGAAAAAATGTCATCCAAATGGTAGTTGCTCACTTGATAATTAACTAACCTCTGAACCCTCAGCCTGGAGATACCCCGTTAGGCACCGCCCTAACCATAACACCAGGCAAGTAGCCTACAAGGTATACAATTAGGCCAAGTCTGTTAAATTCTTGAAGGCTCCAGTATCCACCAAAATAGTTGTGCTTAATTTCCCTGAAGGGGAGAATAGGGTAGCAGAAAGAAAAAAATAACCAGAATAATCTTTATAATGACATGAAATGCCAAAAAGCTCACCAGAGGGTGCCTTAGACTTGATCACACCTCAGGATGGGTTTTCTCAACAAAGAATGGTAAAGGTTAGTTAGCAACCCTTACCACTTAGAATACCTACCCCACAGCATCCTCAGCAGAAGCATATTTACTAATATTTTAGAGCATTAACGCAAAATCCTCTTTTTCATATTCTTGAACATCTTGGAGGACAAGCGCAGTCTCAGCGTAACTGTTCTATTGACTGACGCTGAAGTCCAAAAATAGGGTCAAAGCTGTAAATTAGCATAGATTTAAAAAAATGAAAAGATGAGGCGATTATAGACTACTTTATTGCATAGAAAGCGTCAACATTTATAAAACTTTTAAGGACATGGTGCCTCAAGGACCTTCGGGGCCCTGTATGATCAGGATCTTTCACCGCCTTCTGGACCAACCACCTGGCCGGCATCCTCATTGTTCTGCATCATCCTCATGACCGCAGCAGTGGGGGCTGTGCCTCTCAAGATTCAAAAAGTGGTATGGGATTCTTGAAGGTGTTTCTATCAATTCTCATGCGCGTGATGCTTCCTTATTGAATCTAGTATCAGTGCCTTCAGGGTAATTTTTCATTCATGCTGGTTTGAGAATCAATCTATTATGGCTCAATTTGCAGTAGGGACTTTAACTCACTCATCACCTTGAATCCCAACAACTTTCCCCTTGAAGATCCTGCCAGATGGGATATAGGGCTGAAGGAATCAGCCATCTAATCTATTTATCACTGTCCATTGGTTGGCATTGGCAATGGAGTACTCCGAGTTCACCTTATGAATGACCTTATAAGGTCCAGACCAAAGAACGTTAAGCTTACTCTGTTAATCTCTGGGTCAATTATGATAAATAAGGATGAGGTCACC
Source organism: Massospora cicadina (assembly GCA_022478985.1). NCBI lineage: Eukaryota > Fungi > Entomophthoromycota > Entomophthoromycetes > Entomophthorales > Entomophthoraceae > Massospora > Massospora cicadina. The sequence continues at coordinate 40,892 of JAKSZP010018495.1, forward strand.
TAATTTAAATTGGTAAGGAAGGTCAACCAAAATTTAATTTGGGATGTCTTCATTTCTTGGGTGATGACAACGCCTTGCGTGGCTAGGGTTTGAAGCTGGACTATTTCATTGGCTAAGGCCCTCATAGTTAAATCAGAGTTCTCAGGTGCAGAGGTATCAAGCAATGGCTGAATGCTACTTGGTAACCAGGGAGCACGCCCATATAGATCTTCAAGGGGGACATCTTGACTATTTGATGGTAGCTTATTCTGTAAGCAAGCAAAGCGCTGGGCATATAATTATTCCAGTAAGCAGATTAGAAGTGGCCATCTTCCAAAAAATAAAGAGAAAGGATCCGTTAGTGCATTTCAATGCCCCATTGGTTGATGAGTTGTAAGGGGCAGTGAAACTTTGGTTAGTACCAAAAAGAAAAGTAAGTTTTTGGACTACCTGCGAGGTGATATTTAACCCATTGCTTGAAAGTAAAGTTTTGTGGGCATCCATGTTAGAGTTAAAGTGGGTTGAATAAGAAAGAGAGCCATGGCTTTTGCAATTGCAGTGGGGACAGAAATAGCTTTGACCCATTTGGTCAAATTGTTCACAGCTAGGAGGATATAATTATGGCCATGCAGCCTGATGGTAAGAGGGCCTATTACATCGATGCTAATGGCATTGAAGGGACCCATCATGGCAACAACTGAGTGCTGATATTGGGAACTAGCCTGGTCTTGTGATCATAAAGTCATACAAGCATCCAGGACTTCTTATACGGTTTCTACTATTGGTCTCAGTAACATCGTGACTTTAGCCATTTATTCATCTTCTTTACTACCTCATGTCCCTCAGTCAATTGACCTTCTAAGATAAAGTCAATTTGTGAAGAATGGCCAATATTGGGGAGACATCTCTTATCGACCTTTTTATATAGCATTCCATCCTTGATCTGAGCGTCTTGAGTCATCTTCTGGAGTTTGAATTAAGTCTCAGGAGTCTCCAACTCCCAGCGCTCTGATCGGCTATTTAGATCATACAGTCAGTCTACCTCGGTGGTCAAAGCAGACAGTACTGGCATTCTAGAGAGACCTCAAGCATTCTGGTAAATCGTTCCTGCATGATGGAAAATAGTGAAATCGCAGATCTGCAGCCTTAAGGTTCATAAGGATAAACGGCTATCAGGGTCATTCATCTTCTGGAGCCACCAGAGTGAGGGATGATTAGTGATGATGGTAAAGTGGGTGCCATAGAGATAGGTACAAAAGTGTTTGATTTGGTGGCAAGATAACAAAGTCTTCCCATTTGATGAACTATAGTTCCGTTCATCCTTGCTCAGGGTTTTCTTAAATAAGCTACTAAGCGATTGGCCTGATTTTCATTGTAATGGGCTAAGATGGCCCCAACGGTGACATCACTCAAATCCATGGATAGTAAAAAGGGTTGATAAAATGCAGATGAACTAAAACGGGTTTAGTGCAAAGAGAAGTCCTCAATGCATTAAAAGACTGTTCATGTTACAGCAGCCACACAAAAGGCACATTTTTCTTCAGGAGGTAGAATAGGTGCTCGGCCATATTGGCAAACTGAGGTACAAACTGACGATAATAGACCACTATGTAAGGAACAACTGAATATCCCTCAGGCTCTGGGAGCGCGACATCTTTTCAATGTACTTTGTCTAGAATAAGCTGGATGCCATCTTTTGAGACCTTATGTCCTAAAAAATCCATTTCTGACTGGAAGAAGGAGCACTTTGAGAGTTAAAGTTATATTAAAGCCTTCCTAAGACAAATGAATACATCACAAAAATGCTTTCATGACCATTGAAAGTTCGCAAGAAGACAGTGATTTTGTCAAGGTATATGAGGACATATGATAACTTCTATTCACTTAGGTTCCCGTCCATGGCATGTTAGAAGGTGACCAGCGTGATAAAAAGGCCCTGGGGCATCCTCATTGGATTGAATATCCCTTCATTGGCTATTAGTGCACACTTGGCTCGGTCTTCAAGGGAGAGCTCCAGTTGCTAAAATCTGCTTGCAAGATCCATTGTGGAAAAGTATCATGACCCGGTGAGCATGCAGAGAAAGTCATCAATTCAGGGCAAGCAATAACTGTCTTTCTAATTGATGGAGTTGAGCTGGCGGTAGTCCATCACCACCTGATGACTGCCATACTTCTCTCAAACCAATAGGAGGAGGCCCAAGGGCTGTGAGAAGGCACCAATAGTCTGGCTTCAAGTAGTTTATTAAAATCTACTGTAACCTGGGCCTTTTCAACCTTACTTTTTGGTAAGGTTGGGACCAAAAGGGGAGCGTCCCAAGTCTCCACATTATGTAGAGCCCAACTCATTTTCATGAAATTGTAGGTTGCAGCCAAAAAAGGTTGAGTATTTCTCTAATAATTCCTGAACCTGGTACTGATGTTCCCCAATGAGCTCCTATCTGATACCAGTTTTGACTAGAGCCACTTATGGGGGCGTCTCCAAACCAAACTTTCTTAAACTTCCAAAGCTAAAGACATCATTGACAGCCTCACTCAGTAGAAGGCAAACATGAGAGGTCAGACTACCAGGGTCATTATCCTAGGTTTTTCAGTAAAGTTAGCTAACAACATTGATATGGATCTGGCATAGGCAGGATCTAGGATCCCCGGACAAGTTAGGACCTATTTGGCAGATAGGTTATCTAGACCCCAGATATCTAGTAGGTATCCAGAGGGGATGTTAATGTGGACCTGGGTATTGACAATAACTTGGGGCTTTGGAGGTATAGTGTTCAGCTTTGTAAGATAGACTGGCATGCCCTCATAGCCATCAATGGCAGGCGGGAGAACTATACTTGAGACCCCCTTATATTATGCTCAAGACAATTGATTTATTTCTCACTCACTAATAGGCAAGCCAGAGCCTTGAGTCTCTACTTTGGAGTCATGTGGGGTGCAAAGATTAATGGAACCCGATGTACCAGAAGGGATAAAAATCTATATCATAATGTAATACTGAAGAGTAGTCATGAAAATACTGAGTACCAAGAAGAATCTCATAGCTCAGGTTATCCAGTGTACCGGTGGGGGCATATACAGAAAGCTTCCTGATTTTGGATAGTTAGGGAATAATAGGCCCCTTTAATCGTGTACACTGCGGTCCAGTCATGCCATAAACCATGTAATGTGGAAAATCTGGAGCAATCTTAATACATTTCATCAATTTAAAAGAAATAACATTCATGAGAAGAACTGCTGAAATAATGGTGAGAACTTATTTTATAACTCAGACAATGTCATGGGTAATTAGACTCCTGAACTGTGTAAGTAGCATGAGAAACATGGGAGATTCATCAGAAGAAGAGTAAGCAGCAATAAGTTTTATATTATCAACGGGTACTGAGACTTCATCTTCAAGTACTCTAACTCCAGGTTTGTTAGAGGTCAAGGCTGATTCTTAAGGCGTGGTAGGGTTGTCAGCATGGAGAAACTTGTCCTTGATGCTGATTTTCCTTTTTCCAACTTCTTGGCAAGTCATTTCCAGCAGGTCTTGGCGCTGTGACAGAAGCCCTTGCAGTAATTACATTGGGGTTTAGATTTTTCTTGTTCTTAATAACATAGACCTGAGGATGGTTAGAGGAGAGTGAGGTGATGGCCTTAGGGTGTAGGGTCAATGCTGGGATCTCGTTAAGCAATTCCTTGATTTCCAAAATGCATATAAAATCATTCTTCTGGCCAATTTTATGCATCTGAACCTCAAGATAAACCCAACGTGGATATGACAGTGGTTATAGCGTCGTCCAAGGTAATGCAATTTGTACCTAATAAGCAGTGTTCTTGGGCATAGAACTAGCTGATGAAATCCATAGGTATATCCCCTTTTTCAGGCGGATACCCATGAACACATGTTTTTAATTGGCCAGGGTTTGGTTTCTGCCTAAATGTTGGACTAAGTTGGTCCAGACCTATTTCCATGTAAAGCATTCTTTTAATGGGATGTCATAATATCCTGAGCGGTGATGTTAACTATGAGTGGATATGTTTCACTTTTTGCCAATCAGTAGCCTCTTCCATGGAACTCTCATATGCTTATAGGAAAGAGGCGATGTTTTTCTGGCCGTGGGTGAACTACTGCTTAACACTAGGCTTAAAATTAGTTACAGCCAGACTGGAAAGAGTATTAACACCAGGAATTGGTGCAGCCTTAGAAATTTTGGTCTCCACATAGTTGCGGGGAGCCTGCTAATCCAATTGTCGCCTTATGCCCTCAAGGTCCCCTTGTAAATCATTTAGTTTCGTTTAGGGAAAAGATGGAGGCCTTGTGATAAACCAGTTCTTTTGATGCCTGGATGTCGGCGTGCTGAATAAGAAGCTGAGATTCTAAGTTGTTCAAGTGGGTGTCAAAGCCTTGGCAGGTTAGCTCAAACTGAAAAATGTGACTATTGGCAAGCATGGTGGAGGCGTTAAGGTTATCCATTTCATCTGGCAGGGCCTCAATTGTGACTCTAGGGTCGAGGGGGACTCCAACCACTCAGAGCTTGTACCTTTGAGTCACAATATGGTTTTGGTCCCATAAGGCGGCTAGGGCGGCCAAGACGTTCTTTCTCCAGGGTCGTCAAGGTTTCCAGGAGTAGGCGTTGTGAAACCTGAGGGCCCTTTGTGCCCTTCAGGACTTTTGGACCTTCCGGATCTCTAAGCCCCTCAGGCCCTTTACTCCTAAAGGCGAAATTATAAGAGGCCAGCACCTGATAGTGTTCTGAAGAGTCTGAACCAAGTCTTTACTTAGTGGAGGCGTTTGTTCCAATTATCCTCAAGGAGCTGTACATTACAATGAAGCTGGTCCTCAAGATAGCCTGAAATTCTGCTTCCAACACCATGAGCAGGTTTTGGGCCTCGTTGATTAATTATCATTATTGACAATGGATTCTCAGTTGTTTTGGATGAAGAAGGAGGCTGTGTTATAAAAATTGACAATATGAGAGCGTAAGGTTTATGTAAGCCCTAGTTTTTATGAGAAACATGATGGTGCAACCCAACTAACTGTAGGAGTGATGAATGGCAGGTTGGACTAAATTTCAAAGATAGCGCTCATTCCCCAAAGTTATTTTTTTCGCTGTATTTGGTCTTAGGTATATATATCTTGTAAGGTAGAAGGCACCAAAGAAGCGTGAAAGCAACATGAGCGTCCTACCACAGATTAATGCCATTTAGTAACTTTTGGATAATTTCGTTAAGGTTCTCATATAGAAGTTGGTATTGATCACTGTCAACGGAAAATACAGTGAACTGGGACATGGCCCAAAACACTAATCTTTCAGGATGCAAAGGTGGTACACATGTTGCAAGTTACTAATTCATTAAATGACGCTTCTTGGCCAATCATCAGGTTGACTTTCTGGACTGCTATTATTTTCCATTTCTCGTGATTGACGTTTTCACTTGGACAGCTTGGAGCACCTGTATTGGGAACCAGTTTTCTCAGCGTAACAATTCTCTTGACTGACTCTAAAGTCCAAAAATGGGATCAAATATGTAAATTAGAGGACAGGTCAAAAAATGAAAAGATGGAGCAAATAAAGACTATTTTATTGAATTAGAAAGCGTCAATAATTATAGGGCGTGTGAGGACATGGTGCCTCAAGGACCTTCACAGCCCCTATGATCAGGATATTTCACTGCCATCCAGATTGACCGCCTGGCTGACACCCTCATTGTTCTGCATCGTCCTCATGACTGCAGCAGTGGGGGTCACGCCTATCAAAATTTGGGAAGAGTTATGGGATTTTTGAAGGTGTTTCCATCAATTCTAGTGCGCGTGATGCTTCTGATCAAATCTAGTATTGGTGCCTTCAGGGTAAGATTATATTTGCACTAATTTGAGATTTGATCTATCAAGGTATAATTAAGTAGTAGGGAATTTGACTCGCTATTCACCTCAAATACCAACAATCATGCTTCAACAGAAGCGTATATTAATGTAGTGTTATAAAAATTATTTTCTTGTTTAAGGACATAATGAGAACCCTCACATATATATGAGGCATGTAGCTTGTTATTTTAAGTTTTCTTTCTGATTCTTTAATAACAAAACCGCTTAATTCACTCAAGAATGTTTTGTAAAGTAGTTAGCAATCCATTATAACTCCTTCTTTAGTAGGGCACTTAATTTTTTAAAAAAAGTTCATGCTATGGTGGTTTAGCAGGAGACCTCATTTTATATGTCAGACTTGTTAAATGAGAGAACTGCTATGGTAAATCCCTAATCATTTAGATGCCCAAAATGCCTGTCCAGATACTGATTGGCTCTGGTTAGTGATCATAGCATATGTTTGTCTCTGACCCTAATCATGAAACTATCATAACAGTTCAAAATGGTGTAGCGTTTGTTTGCCATTCTTGAGGTCATGCTACCTTATTGGCTCTAGTCTTTTTGCGTTATCTTCACTTATCTCATTAAATAGTTATAGGTTACTAGTTTAGCTGTTTGGTTTTGTTAGGCACTGGAATGCTCTGAACTCTGTTCAAAACCCATTTGGATGGTTTTATCTAAAACGTACTTATGATTGCGCAAACATTAACTATGGCTAGTTTGAGAGACCTAGTGTATCATACTGGTTGAGTGGTTTTGTAGCTGCTCAAGGGTGCATTTAACCGCTTTATCTCTTGTTACTGTTTTCTTTTCTTCATGCTTAATAATTTTATTAGCATTTTCGTGGCATCATTGGCCTTGTTTTCTTTACATTGTTCATATAATATTTGTTGTACCACTACATTAGCACATTATTCCTGTGTGAAACTGGCAAGTATTGTGCTCGCTGGTGCTGGATCAGCTGGATATCCACAAAATATGTTCATTAAAAAAACCTTTTTAATAATAGTAAACGCTTGGGTTTATATAGGTTTTTATTAGTTGAGGTTGAGCGATTAAGAAAGAACCAACTCAATATCAGAAGGCTGAAGATTTAAATCGTCTTGAGGCTTGGAGTGAGTCAGATGATAAATTCATTATAAGCCATATGTTTCTGAATTAGATAATATGAGCTGTTGGCTATCAAATTGTTTGAAAACTTGCTTTACTTCATGAAATGGCCGCTAGAGGGCGATGATAGGGAGTTTTGATCTGTGAGGGAAGTTTTTGATATATTTTACTAATCATTTGTTGGGAAAATTTTTCATATTGTGAGGCCCCTTCCAACCCTATAAAATGGGAAGATCTCCACGGTGTTTGTTGAACTAAATTCGTTGTAAGATGGGGAGGGACCTCTGAAGAATCCCTTAATTTCTCCGCACAGTTGGTACAATCCAACTGCTCTACTTAGGGTTATTTGCCCATGTTTTATTAATAAAAGTGTCTCCCTAATTTGTGGGGCTCCACCAAAAATCAACCAGGGTCTTTTGGCTGATATTGTCTTTGATTTCATTCAAAGTTTTACTATTATGAGATCAGACTTGTAGTTGGCAATTATATTTGTTAAATATAGGACTATTATTACCCAAGAAATTATTTTGCAAAAGTTGAGACAGCAATTGTCCAACATCACCCCCTCAAGAATATTGGGTGGATAATAGGGCCATAGGAAGCGACCATGTACCCAATTAATGGTGATCCATGTAGCTAAGGAATTTATAGATTACTCGTTTCCTCTCTTTTAAGGGATGGTAAACGGACCCTCCCAAATTGATCCATGCTTGCCACTACTAGGAGTGATGCGTTTATGATAATATATAACCATGTCGGACTTGAAATGAAGGCAGGGGAGCCCAAAGCTTATTTGCAGCTTGTCTTTCTTTAGTAACTGTTTTAGCTAGGTTTGTCATAGCCTCAGATTGAAGCTGAATGATATGGTTAGCTGATCTTCTCATGGCTTTTTCAGGTTCCTCACTACTAGAGAAGACATCCTTAGCTAAAAGTGATGGTATCCCTGGTTCTTTCCAATACAAAGCATGGAATGGGAACGTTTTCAGGATTAGGTGATAACTAATCCGGTAGGCCATAAGAGCACTGGGTAGGAATTGATCCCATTGAAGTGGATCAGATGAGGCCATTTTTCTTAGAATGGAAACAAAGGTTTTAATTTCTCTCTCCATGGTCCCATTGATAGAAGTATTTTATTGAGCTGAGAAGTTGTTGGGCTCCCATAAAGGTAGCCAGGATTTTGACTACTCTGGAAGTGAACTTCTTACCATTATCACAGAGTAGTACTTAAGGACAAAATGACGAGTTAAAATGTTTTAACGTAAAAAGGTGGCTGTGGCCTTGGCCGTTTGAGCAGGAAGAGCCACGGCTTCAACCCAATTAGTAAAGTGGACAATGCCTACTAGGATAAATCTGTTTCCACCAGTAGTCTGAGGGAGGGGACCTACTACGTGCAGTCTGACAGTGTGGAACTGTTGTTGAGGAATAGTTGGTTGATATGGTACCTAGTCTTGAAACAGGATTGCTTCTTACATGTGAGGCGGGCATCCAAGACTTCAACAATAGTTTCCATAATTCCTTCCCAATAGTACTGATCCTTAATCCACTCATAGGTTTTCTTTGCTCCTCCATGACCTAGGGTAGTGTGAGCTTCTAGAATAACAGGTACACGTTCTGAGGGCCAAAGGTAAGACAGCTACTTTGCCCCCACCTGCTTGTACAATTTCCCACTCTCCAATTTGGTGTTGCAGGAGTGCCAGGCTAACATTTTCTGGACTGGCTCATCCTCATCCTCCCAGTCGTCAGGGGTCATTAAGAGTCCATATAACTCTCCGCCTCACTATTATCCAAGTAAAGGACTGGCAGTCGAGTTAACCCATCAACATTCATGTAACAGGTTCCAGCACAGTGTTTGATTTTCATGTCATAATGCTGGAGCTTAAGAACCCAGCGAGCTAACCGCCCAGTCAGATCTTTCATGTTCTGTAACCATCACAACGAAGTGTGGTCTGTAACCACAGTGAAGGAAGTCCCATACATTAAAGGGCAATAGTGCTTAACAGCTAACAGGATGGCAAGGCACTCCCTTTCCGTTATGCTGTAGTTGGGTTCTGCCTTTGACAGCATCTTACTGAAAGAGGGTACAGTATGATCAGCACCGTTTTCATATAATTGGGCTAAAATGGCCCCAACGGCGTAGTCCAAGGCGTCAGTAAACAAGATAAATGGTTTTTCATAGTTAAGTTGCTTCAAGATAGGACGTTTTTGTTGCAGGTGTTTCAACGTCTCAAAAGCGGCCTTCTGTCCAGTGCCCCAATGTAAAGAGGTGTTTTATTCAATAAATGGACGAGGGGTTCACTGAATTGAGCGAACTTAGAGATAAACTGATGATAATAACCCATCATCCCTAGAAATACATGAATATCCCATAAATTTTTAGGAGGAGGCATTTTTGAGATTGTTTCAACCTTAGCTTGTATGGGTTGGATTTCCACTTGAGAAATGGAGTGTCCAAGGAAATCCAATTCTCTTTGGAAGAAGGTACACTTTGAAGGCTTCAACTTAATATTTGATTTATGTAACCATTGAGACACTTCCTTCAGCTGAACAAGATGTTCGTTAAAAGTTTTTGAGAACACCATAATGTCATCAAGATAGACAATGACATAACTTAACTTTAAATCCTGCAAGATGTGATCCATAGCACACTGGAAAGTTGCAGGTGCGTTGCACAACCCTTGAGGTAATCAGATGGAAGAGACCCTCACTGCAGATAAGAGCACATTTCTCCTGATCTTGGGAGAAAGGTACATTTGCCAATAGCCGCTAGACAAGTTCATTGCGGAGAAAAGGTTAGATCCAGAGAGTTGTGCCAGGGCATCATCAATGTGGGGGATAGGATAGCTATCCTTTTTTGTGAGGTTATTTAATTTGCAGTAGTCCATGACTATCTGATGTCCTCCATTCTTCTTTTTAATTAGCAAAAGTGGGGAAGACCAAGGGCTTTGTGAAGGAACTAGTAACCCAGCATCTAGTAACTGCTGGAGCTCCGTCCTCATCTGCTGTTCTTCCACCTTTGACTTGCGGTAAGGTTTGGACCTAATAAGGTAGGCATCACCCACATTGATGGAGTGGCTCCACCCTTTAAGTGGCCATAGTCATTATCTGACTTTGATAATATCGTCATGGTTGTAAAATGACATTATCCTTAGGACCAACGTGAGAGACAAAGCTGCATTCAGGGAGGCCAAGAAGGTGAGGTTAGCAGGCCTCCCTGACCTCAAGCATACCATAGACCAACGCTGGGTGAAGGCAAAATATGCTCAAGTTGGTCCTATGTATGTAAGCGAAGTTTGGCCCTGTATGAGAGCAGGGGTGTTAAAACGAACTAGCTTTGTAATAGATAAAAATGGTTTTCTTCAGTTTCTAGGAGAGCGGGGTTTCAAAGCCTGTTCAGTTTTTGTACTTTTAAGCTCAGGTCGGCCACTCCTACAATCAATTACCAAAGTTCAGTCAATTACCAAGTACAGTGTATTGCCTGATGGAAGTGTGCGCCTATTGGTGCGCCTCAGCTTAGACCCACTTCCTCCAATTGATCGTTTCTCCAAATTCCCTTAAATTTCTCATGTCAAGACCAATCTCTCCTGTTGGTCGACTTCTTCCCTATCAATAAACCCCTCATTAAGTACAACGTTTCTAAAATTATGCTATCTTGGTCTATCCTGTGCTAGGACCTCTTTGTGGAGGTCTCACACAACGTTAACCATTTATTTATAACTACAACAAATTTATCCACCTATGCACCGTTGTGTCACCCAGGTTCCCTCCAACCTAAGGGCACCTATTCTCCACCTTTACCAGCACCGCATGTTTCTTTTTTTGATAAACCCTACCATGTTAGCCATCTTTGCTCTATGTTAATATAGCTCTAGCTCTCTATGCTGGGCTCTAGTAACTTTAATACTTGTGACTAGTTTCCTGGCATTGGCCCTGTGCACCGTGCACCTCCACGCTGGAAATGGGAGAGTTATAGACACTCTCTTTACAGATATGTCGCTATATTCATCTAGTAAATCATGGACTTTTTCCAGCTCATCTGGGATTAACTCATCCGAGATATGGACGTTGGGTAAGGTAAATACCAGGTTATCCATTGGAAATCCCAAATCCGTCATAGAGCCAATTTAGTAGATAAATTCAATTTCTGCAACTGAGATTAATAATCCTCTTCCAATCTCGTGGTTTTTCTTATAGCTATGACCTTGCTGGTGAGTATTCCCAGAAAAATAGTAATGGACCTCTGGTAGGCCGGCCTAGTATCCTAGTCAATACCCAAGGCTTCAAGGGACTAACACCCTCAATACTTACAAGGTGCAAAGAACAGTGGTGTGGGATTTGGAGCTTTTTTTAGGACTAGCTGGTCCCAAAATGGGATTTGGAGCTTAGTTTGTGTCAACCACTCTTTTTTCACCAGATTTAATCAATACCTCATCTGCAGCATAAAAAGGGATACCGTCCCTAGCATCCACTGAATCAGAAAATTTTCTTTGTGTTACGCCCAGAGGTGGAATAATGCAAAGTCATAGCTAAAAAGGGATATTCAACCAGGCAAGAGTATTCATCCTTGCTGGGTTCTTTATTAGATAAGACTAAAGGGACTTCATAGTTGTGTAATGAGAGAAAGCCTTGCTTCATGTTGATTATTCCCTCGTACTCAATAATAAACTGGGTACCTATGAGCATATCATAGGCGTTGTTGTCCAAGACCACTGCGGGGGTCAATAATATAAGCTTCCCAATTCTAATGGGAAGAGAAAAGTATGCTCCAATGGCATGGGTGTTGGTTGGGCCAGCGATACAAAATTCTTGATTGTACAAGTCAGGTGCCAGCATTATCTTTTTGATGAGCTTAGTGGAGATCACATTTACTGGGGAGCTAGTATCCAGGATGGCCATTACCCAGACTTTTTGAATGACCACTTCAACCTTGGTGAGTGTTCCTCCAAAGTTAAGTGACAAGGATAAGGCCTCCTTGAGTAGAAGGTAGAGGTCACTTTATGAGCAGTCTCAGGGTATTTATCCAGGATGAATTTCATGGTATGGACGCTGAAGAGGTCAAATCAAGCCAGCTAAGAACTGATTACCATCGCTGGCAGTGCCACTAACTTTGGGACACCCTAAAATTTGGTTGAGGTAAGTTTCCTCAGGTATGGTGGTCTTGTCTACCCCTTCATTGTTCAATCGATCAAAGACCTCCACTTCAGCGGGTACTCCTAGTACTATTGACAAACATCCTTATAACCCCCTTCAGCTTCATCCTAAGGGGTATTCTCAACAATTTGTAATGAAGCGATAGCAGTAGGGAAGTCAGGCACATGAGTTTGGTTAGATATCTTCTGACCATACGTCTTTCCAGCAAGCCCTTTATTGTCATAAGGGTTACCCTTAGGGCGCGCAACTACCAGCTTGGCTGGAGGGAAAGCACAACGTTTTTAGTGAGCTTGTGTGGGAGTATGGGTTTAACTGCATTACAGGTCTTAGACCTACCGGAGGGAGTGATATCTGTTTTAAGTCACATGGATGGAGCAGGTATTTCAGGGAGGATAGGCATAGGTGGATTCACCCCCAACTGTTCAACAGGCTTAAGTTTCTCAATGGTTAGAGCTGAAGGTTTCATCTCAGCTCTATTTGTTGTTGTTAATAAATGGAAATCAGCAATATCTAACAGAGCCTCTTTTATGTTGTGGATGTTTTTGAAGTGGCGTTTCACTGAAATGATATGCCTGTCTAGAGTGGTTTGAGAAGCTAACCCAGTTAACATGGCTGCTATGGCATCATCAGGGTTAGCATATTATAACATCGATGAATCCCCCCCCTTGGGTTGGGACCATCTAGTACTAAAAAAAGGGTTAGCATATTATACGTAGTCAATCTCTGCGCAATGAGGTAAAATCTCTCAACAAAGGTAGCAGTCAGTTCACCCTCATACATGCTAAGGCGCATAAAGGCCTGTCTATCTCTGTTTAGACTCTGCTGTGAACCAAATTTGGCCAAAAGAGCCTCCTTATCCTCTGCTCATGTGTGCAGAGTGTCCATATAGAGAACTATCATCCCTTGTGCTTGTGACTTAAGAAAGGAAGGATGTTTATACTTTTTGCTTATCAGTTGCGCCTTGCATAGCAGATTTATAAACATACACATAGGAAGCAATGCTCCCTTCATTGAGGTGTCTTTGTCTTGAAGTGGGGGTTTTAATGGGCGCTGCTCAAGCTCTTTAAGATGGGATAACGTGCTTGCTAGTTGCTTTTCCAGGGCAACTATCCTTAATTCATTTTGAAGGAGGAAAGTTGGAGAGTTACTCACTTTGAAAGCCTCCATTTTTGAGTTTGTTTGTTTTTTGGGGTACAGGGTTGCCCCTGTAGTGAGCACCGCTTTGTGGAAATCCATCTAGTTGTTTGCTTACTGGTGCTGGTTGACACTAAATTCCACAACCAAAATGTTTAAATTAAGGCTAAAAACACTATTAAAACAAAAAAGCTGGGTTTATATATTTTTTGTTAGTGTAGGTGTGGGAAAAGAAAATGAACCCTCTCAATTCTAACCATTCAGTATTTAAACTGTATTGAGGGTTGAAAGGAATTCAATGATAAATTTTGGAATAGCTTAGTATGATCCAGATTAGGAAATATGTAAATTTGGCTTATCAAAGCTCAGAAAACTCACTTCACTTTTTCTAAACAATAATGGGGAGTTATTTTAAGCAAGATGCACCCATGGGTAACAAATGAATTAATTTCAGCCAACCCTAATTAGAGAAATTTATTGCACCTTGGGGACCCCACCAAGCCTATAAAAGGGTTAGTCCCCATTTAGGTGTTTGCTTTGCACTAGTCGTGACCTGGGGAGAAACCTCTGATGGACTTCTCAGGTTTCCCCATGTGGTTGGGGCAATTTGACTTCCCAACTTCGTGCTATTTGCCCATATTTATTTATAAAAGTGTTACCCCATTTTTCAGGGTTCTACTGAGGATTGACCAGAGTATATTGGCTAATAAAATTGTTAGTATTATTTTAATAGCCCTTATTATCATTGCAAACTTGTAATGTCTGACTTTCCCCCTTTTGGCTTATTTTGACCCAAAAAATTCTTTTCTTGGAGCTGGGAGGGCAAATGTCCAACAGGGAGAGAGCATCCCAGATAGATCAAAGATCTCAACGGTTTTATAATGCTCCACATATTTACTTTTACACTGGCTCAGGCAGAGTGGTACCACACACTTCCTCTTTACTTATATTTTTGATATGACACATGCAAAATCATCAAAATGTCATGAAGATAAGGGGTCATAGCATATATCATGACATGGAGATCTGTTGATGACTTTATTAATTTTTTGGGATGCAAAATAATTAAAATGTTGATCCTAAAGGGCAATCTGGACAAAAATTCTAAATTCCTGAATCCCATTAAAATTATGAAAACAAGAAATTAGAAAACCAAGATACTTAAAAACACATTTATCTAGTAATCTGGATAAAGCTATTTATACCTGCTTTATCTATAAAAATTGATAATAGAGGAATAAAATCATGTGAGGGATCTACAGTGTAAAAATGATAAAATGGTGAAATGATGGAGACATTCCCTGATAGATCAGTGATCTCAGCAGTTTTGTGACACCACTCAAGATTATATTTAAGGTAATGCAATCTTTAAACAAGCACTATGCTAGGTTTATAAGCTGCCCATTTACTGCTTGCAGGCAGCAAAAGTCTTTAGATGTCAGCATTGAAAAGTTAAATATTTTTATTTGAAGTTTAGTGGTAATTTGATTGGCAAAATCACCCTACTGTGAAATCAACTCAGATATTATTACTCAAGTAATATTATTACCAAAGCTGGTTCAAAAGCTGTCATCATTGGAGGGTTGGGGTTTTCATTTGGAATATCACCAATTGAGCCAAGATCACCCTCTTGAGACTTTTAAGAAATTTAACTGTCCAAAATCAAAATAATATTCAATAAAAATCTAAAGAGCCAGATATATGACCCACACTTAACAAATAACTCATCTTCAATTCTATATGTGTCAAACCTTATTATACTCAAGTTTCTGAGGTTTGGTTAGTAGGTTGTTGACAGACTCCAAATCTTTAATGAAGGTCAAAATAAATAAGTTATAATCTAATGAAAATCCTAAAACTCTTCAGCTTACCCTCCCTAGTGATATCACTTTTAGAGTCATTATCTCTATAAGCATCCCTTCTTCAATTATTTTATTAAATTATCAAACTATCTGTTATAAATATCCAAAATCAAAATTAGAGCCAATAATAGAATTAAAAGAGTAAATTATTAATAACTAAAATAAATAAGGAAAAAGACTAATTTAAATAAAATGAGCAGATGAACAGCTCAAAGTCAAAAAAAAATATATCAAAAGAGTATACCCAAAAAATCAATTAGAATACCCTAGTACTAAATACAGAAGTTAAATATTTCTTATCTCTACTAAAGTCAAAGTTATCAAACCTCTGCATGTCAAAAGGTGCAAGGCCTCTGAGTTCATATTGATTGACCTGACATCCTCAGGGGCTATGCTATCTGATCTGTGTTAAGGTTTTATTAAGAAATTTACCACCAGAGTTGAAACATAAAATACTATCAAAGAATATTTTGGCTTGCATTTCAACTCATTTAGTAAATTTCTGAATAAATTATAACCCAAATTAGTTAGTGAGCCTCTGAGGATGTCAGGTCAATCTATATGAACCCAAAAACCTTGCACTTTTTAAAATGCAGGGGTTAATGACTTTGACTTGAGTAAAGATGAATAACTTTTAGCTTCTATATTTACCACTTAGGTATTCTAGTTGAATTATTTATGGAATATTATATAAAGGTTGAAAGTTTGTTTAAAGATTGATTACCTAACCCATCTATTTGGGTTGATAACTGGGCTTATTTTTGTATCAGTATAAGCCAATAGTTGGTATCAAAGTTCTATTTCTCTGATGTTTTCTTACTATTGGCTACATAGGATATGGGATAATATGGGACTAAAACTCTAAGCTGCAAATTTAAAGTAGTTGTTTGAGGGATATCATCTATTAAAATAGCTCATTTGAGAAACCTGATGATTTACAAAAACAGACTTGCTTCTGAGGACTGAGCCAGATTGATCATCCTTATGATGAGAATTTGCCTTTGGATAATGTTGAGCTAATTGTTAAGACTTGAGCTATATATGGGGTGGTAAAGCACCAGATTGCTAATACAGTGAATTTTTTATTAAATTATATATTTATCTAAAAGTAAACAAGGCAGGTCAACCTTGGGACAAATATACCACACCAAGTTTTTTAGTCTGCGCTGGTTTCAAACCTGTTTCAATCAAAACCCAACCCAGAGTGAAGCAGGAACCACCCAACTATGCTATCCACTCCTCTTATATATATCAAGTTAACTGATATTTGAGCAATCTTAAAATTTAAAATTAACTAGGTAACCCATGCGAATACTTTGCATCACTTCAGGTAATAGGATTCCTTATATGACTATCCTATGGATAGTACTTAATCAATAAAATAGATTATTGCATATAACAAATGATGACAAACTGGCAAAAATATAACAAGAATAAAACTTAATTTTAAATTAATAAATTAATTTTGAAGTTGTAAAAAATTATTAATAAAAAATTAGTAAATATACAAATATTGTGACAAATATCTTGAAATAAAAATTTATTTTTTGTAATTCAAATGCAATAAATATTTTACATTATTTGTATATTCACTAATCTTTTTTATCAAAAAGTATAACAATAAACGCTTGCTACTTCAATATTCTTGAGGTTAGAATAGTGCTCCACTGCTTTTGCAAATGCTGTATTACTTGTTTTAATTTGATTGACACGTTGTTTACATGTTGTATATATATTTATATGTTGTTTATACATTTATTTTATTCTATTCTATTATATTCAGAGATCTCAGCACCACCACGACACTTTATATATGTACTTTTTTTAAATGAAATCTTTAAAATATAAGTCTTAAAATATAATTTTTAATGAAAAGATTAATTTTAAGATATTTACTTATTTTTCGTCATTATAGGGAACAATAATCTTCAAAATGGCGTATCAAACATTAATTTTGATACAGTATTAAGGGAGATATTTCATACCAACAAAAAAACATCTTTGAGAAGTAATATATAGAGATTCTAGATAAGCTGACCTGGGGATGGACAGTTGAAGCAAAAAACTAATGGAAACCAAACAAAATGAACCGAAACGCCCAACAAGCTTATAATCAAACAAAACGTTTTAAAAAAACTTTTAAACTTTTTTCAATGGATTATTGTATTGTCATCGGAGTTACATAAATGTGCCAAATTTCAAAGCTCTAGCTAATCTAGAAGGTAGTTAAAAATCAATCGCAAGATTCCACACGGCAGACACCACAGCGAGTGGAGAAAATCGTTTTAAAATTAAGGATGCTAACGTTTAAAACACCACATTAGAGATCCATGTGCCACAGCTAACATGGTACGCTACAAGTTTATCATACTCCACTAATATACTATATGCTTTAATAGTTTAATTTATTAATAGGCAAAAAACAGCTTTTTGGATTGAATGCTATTTGATTTAATTCTCATTACACAACGAAAGAATTACATAAAAATAACGTTGAATATCTTATACTCTCATCCATTGTTTTTGTCAATAAATTAACTATATCCTTAATTATAATATTTGTCACGAAATGGTAGGTTTTTGCTTATAATTAACCTGGGTTTTTTAAGTCTGGAAATGTTAGTTGCAGCATCAGCCCTGAGCTTATCGCGAAGATGAAGAAATTCCGCTTTGCTAAAAATCTTGGCGACTGCGCTGTTTTATCTCGTAATACATATTTTTTGAATGTCCTAGACTTTAAAAGTTAAAATAGAGAGAAAGCTACATGAAGTTGTATTAGAAGAGGAATTAATAAACACTTCATTGGAAGAAGTTACCGAAGAACTCCCAGAAGATTCACCAAGATATCCTTTTTGATATTTTTTACATAAAGGTGGAACGTTTATTACAAACCATGAGGATTCATTCATTTTTAACTCATACTCTTTCTTTACGTTTTTGCTACTGAGCTATAAGGTAAAGTGTATGTAGATCTTTTCTAACTATTAAACAGCAAGAATTTACAGATGGGCGTGTCAAATTCCCTCTAGTATTTGTACATTATTGCCCTTCTGGTGGTAAGTTTAACTCGGCTTTATTTACTTTTTTAAGTTCTTCTACAATACTCTTTATTGTATTTTGCTTCTTCAAACTATTTTGTAAAAAAACCTTGATGGGTTTTTGTTTAATTAATTTAAATTTTTCTAAATGTTCAGAATCTACATAATACGGATTTGGTGTTTTTACTAAAGTGCTAACATTTATAAACAAAAGGTTGTAAAGATTTATACTTTATTCTATTCACTTTGTTTTATAAGCTAAATCCCTTTCTTTTTCAGGCATACGGCTTTAGACAAAAGAATTTATAGGGTTTTATAATTTATTTTCTAAACATTTTTAATTTCAAGATATAAAAACTATTTGGTTTATATTAGAGTTATGTTTAAATGGCAAAAAATCATTTTTTCGAATTAGTAATGCATTTTGTAAATAGTATTGCTTTGTTTATATTCCTTTTATCTCTAAATAATTTTTTAGTGTCGACTGAGCTAAATATGCTTTATGCGATTACTCGAAACTCGCTTATGAAGAAATCTGGTGTTAATATGGTAACATCTTTATATTCTTTTATTTAGGCTTAGGTTTTTGAGCTGGGTGATAAAGAAGATCTGTCTAAAATGTGGCTTGACAGTCAATTACTTTAACTTAAGAAAATAAATAGGGAAATTCTTTCATTCTAGGTATAACCATTATTAATTTTTGACGCCAGTTTATGTTTAATCGAATGCTTTTTAGTAGTAGCATTTTTAACTCAAAGGCGGATACCACGAGTTTGCTAGTAGAACCTTAGTCTCCTTTTAAAAAATTAGGATAAATTTATCAATATATTCTTTGGACAACTAGACTCATTAAAGTTATTATTTTTTTGTGCATTCTTTTAAATGTAACAATATATAGCGCATACTATGATGCACTATTTATGTCATAAAAATGTAATATATAAAGTGTTATACCCTAAACTCCTCACATAAAATAGAAATAACAAAAATGATGTAGATCTAATTTTATTGTCACTTTTCTCTTGTTTATATCATAAACATATGAAATAACTTTAAATTACTAGGAAGTGAAGTAAAATTTTAATCCTTAGAGCTAAGAGATAGAACGTCACTTTAATAGTGGTCTAGGGTGGCTTTAGTTGGGTTTGGGGGAGTTAGGGTATCAAATGACATCATACACTAGACTTTTGCGCACCTTTTTAACATGATTTTTGTTTGTTGAGTAAAAAGATAGAGTTTTTAGGTTGGTTTAATTTTAAACTTATAAGAATTGATTCAGAACAGACTAATCTGCATGTTTATTATGCCCGAACTTAATTAATAGTCAACACAAAGGTAAACTGTGGCTTAGCAAAGGAAAGTTATACACTTACTTTCGCTTACTTTACGTTTATCAATGCTTAGAACTCAAAGATGAGGCAAACTATCTTTTATATTGTTTTTAAATGATGATAATTGAAATAAAAATCAGTTTATAAAATTGATTTGAAAAACAAAATTAATTAAGTTTTTAATAGTATCATCTACCTTTTACTTGGACTATCTTATGTTTTTAAGATTTATTTTTTTTTAGATTTTAGTAACAAATAAGGACTAACAAGGAGCAGTTATTATCATCTAATAAATATCAAGATCATCAAAAGAAAGGCAAGTATATGACTCTAATTTACTCATCCAAGATTTTTTAAGTATATTAATTATTAAAAGTTCAGACAAAAAAGATTCAATAGTCTGACTTACAAGCCTACATTATTATGCTTTTTTACAAATGATATAAAATGAGATATCCTCTAAAAACACTAAGTTGTTAAAGCTTTATTTATTCCACTTATTAAAAGACTATATAAGAATACTCTTAACTAGCATTTTTAAATAATAATTTGCAATTAAGCTTACAAGTTGACAGTGATATTAGATCATATAATCCCAACCTAACAGATCATGTGCAGGAAGGTTTTACTTTTAGTACAAGAGGTTTGTCCTCCATTCCTATATTTTCACTCCCTATCCCAAATTGGACTGATACATTTGCCTCAAGGTCAACTCACCTTGAATAAGTAAAAATAAGCTTACAAATTGAACCCTGCATTAATGAAATATTATAGTTGGTTTGTAATTTACCCAATTTTTATTTATAGTGTTAGTGATCTTATATAATATCATTGATTCCTATCTTCTGCTATTGATAACCGCTTTGCTTTTAGCTCTTATATAGTTTGATATATATATAAGCTTTGCATTTATCAAGGAAAGTGAAGAAATTAATATATTTCTAATATAAATCTATATGCATAGTTGGAGTTTATTGGTAATCTAAATATTTGTCTAATTTTACTTACTGATTTTGTTATATGGATATTTTAAGGTGCTCAAAGGTATGCACTTTGCGCTCTGCTTGCTTAGTATTAAAATTGGATTATGATGTAGCTTTCTATAGATTTTTGAGGTTGTGACTTTTTATTAGTTTATATGATTTAAAGTTTGGTTATGCATATTCTTTTCTAAAGTTTATAAATGAAAAGTGACTTATTATGTATAACATAATACTTTCATTTAGAAATCTCTTTTTTTTTAGTACTAGATGGTCCCAACCCAAGGGGTTTAGAAATCTCCTTTGAGGCATATATTTCCAGTTTTAATTACACTTATCAAAGCTAGATTGTGACTAAGTTAAATAATCAAATATTGTTTTGTATATGTAAATAGCTAATCTAGTGTAAATAAATAACATCACCATCCACAAATTTTGGTTATCTTATATGCTTTATTAATTAAATACTAGATTTTAGTTTCTTGGAACTTTTATATAATTTTTAATTTAGCAAAGAGAAAGAGGTAATTTATACATATATAAGAAAAGTTATTATTTTATAGATAAAGTGGAGCAACAAATGCAAGCTTTTAAATGAGGTGATATCAGCTCAATAACTTATGCAGCAAAATTATACACTATGGTTAACTTAAATATTTATGGAAAAATGTATTAATCTTGATATAGATTTAATCCTTTAAGTAGAGATTAGAGATCAATATTTCAGAAGGGATAAAGCTAAAGTAGTCTGAAAATATGGTAGTAAAAGTTTCCAACTAATATGTGGCACAATTATTATGATGAAATATAGTAACTTCTAGGAAGTAAAAACAGTACAAACTCAGCTTAGAATATAAAAATATGATATTTACTTTTTTATAATGCTAGACTTTTTATTGCTATATATTTTATTATTTTAGTATAAAGTTTGTAATGCAGGGGTTTATAGGATAATTTGCATCCATTGCAGGCCAACTCATATATTTTCAATTGATTTTTGCATCCATTACAGGCAAAGATTATATCCCTTTATTTTATTTTCAAACAAATAACAATATAAAATTAATGAAATGGCCTGTAATAGATATGAAAATCAATGAAAAGTATACATATTTCTAGTAATGGATGCAAAAATCAACAAAAATTATAAAAATTGGCCCAGAAACCCTGCACTTTTTGAAGAAGGGATTACAACCTTTTTCAGCTCACAAGTCACTGATAAGGAAGTGCTAAACCATAGGGAGTTGTCAGCTTTCAATTTATGAGGTAGAAAATTGTTATGATTTTGGGATCATTGTATTCTCTAGGTCACTTTCCAAATGCCTATGTAAGATGGGCTTCACTGAGGGTAGAAGCAGTTAAAAATTTCAATTAGAGAAAGTCAGAATTGCCTATACTAAATTTTAAGGAATGAAAATTTTAAATTTATTTTAAAGATATAAATAGATTTAGTTAGTATAACAGTCAACATTTATATAGTGTGGGTGTTATTATCTAAAATAAAATAGATAAACTAAATAGCTTAACTATACAGGCCTTTTGACCATAATAGATATAGCTAAAGGCTGCAGAAGTGGGACTAAGTATAGGATCAAAAATGAGATAAATGTTCATCTTTCCAGATAAAAATTTTATGGGCTTATCATGAGTTTAAGTAAGTTACCACAAGAAAGATAGTCAAAGTTCATGTATCTATCTTGTGCTATCAAATCTCAATTTGGGTCCTATAGAATTAATAAAACTGAAAGTTTTATTGTTAATTTTTCTTATAAACTGAGACTTGCTCTTTCCATTGGTGGTATCTTTGTGAGGGATTATACTAAGTATCTTCACATAATTAATAAGCAACTGACCTTTTTGGATATATATGACATCTTCCATTACAGAGTAATTGGGGTTGAATACTTTCTTAAGAAAATGAACATAAAACTGGCTGATTGTCACTCTTGTAAACACTAAAATTGTTAGAATTGACACTTTACAATTGACTGCAATTTGAACAGGTAAGTTTTGCATTAAATAAAAGACAATCTGTATGATGACAAATGCCTAAAGTTAAGGGAATAATCCTGAAATTGATTACAAAAGATTCTGCTATCTACAATCTAATAAGCACATTGTAGTAATGGATACTCACAGTGGCTATGCTTAATGGATCAGGCACAGCTTGGTCTGCACATTGACCTAGTGGATGAAATCTCAGATTCTGCTCCAAATTTGAAAGATGAGATTGAGAATTCAGAGTTGGCCAAGGAACAAATTGAGAATGG
This sequence comes from Massospora cicadina, assembly GCA_022478985.1. NCBI lineage: Eukaryota > Fungi > Entomophthoromycota > Entomophthoromycetes > Entomophthorales > Entomophthoraceae > Massospora > Massospora cicadina. Next base: position 63,592 of record JAKSZP010018495.1, read on the forward strand.
GGTCATAGGAGAGAATTTAGGAAAATTTGGGAATAAGGACTGATCCAGCATAATGCTCCACCAGCGTCCCAAGTTCTCTAAATCATGACTAAATGGGATATGGAGGTTTTACATACAATGATCTGGTGTCATTCAAAGCCTAGGGTAAAGGATCCTAGTTAAGTGGGCTTTTTGACGCTATAAAAAGGGAAATAATAATTAATAATTAATTTTTATTTTTATTTTCTAAGGGAATTAATATTTAAACCAGTAAAATTATTTGCAAGCCTTGAGATTATTTAAAGTTATGTAAAATATATTAATTATCAAGCTGGAGGATGAGCTCAACAAGCAATCTGGCCCAGGCGTTGGATTTGTTCTCAAAACTATCATGGAGTCAGATGCTGCTGTTAGCATGCAGCATTGCTAGCACTGTGGTCCAGGAATATATTGCAACATCCAGTAATGGCATGCGGGTTCAGTGGTGGATTTCCACCAGATTGTCATGTGGTCAGTGACATAGCTTGTACTTTTCAACTCTTTCATAGCATTCTGGCGTGAACCTGGCTGTTACATTAACCAAAACTCAGATACTTTTCTCTTAATCTTGTGGGGCCCCTCATGATGAGGTGGTGGTCTCAGGAGGAGTGGAGTGGAACTGACATTTATTGACTATAGTTATAGTGGGGTTCTTGCTGGCACTTTTTTATATGAGGTGGTGCTATTATGGGGCAGCATTGCTGCAATCCGTGGAAGACCTGGTAAAAGCCAAGCCACTCAATGGTCAAGTTGCTCTGTCCATGGAGGCGTTAGACCAAATTCACCAGGTAATCATGTGAGTTCATTTCCAGGCACATATGGCACAGGAAACAGGGGAGAAGCCCTTTATCACTTCAAATAGCCTATATTGTGGATGCGTTACCTGCGGACTTGGTAGGATGGGTGCAGGAGCTGATATAAGGAGAGGGACATCTGCCAAGTTCCATGGAGGTTTGCATAAATTTGATCAACTGTGCAGCCTGCATATATGAGGCAAAGGACAAAGCATGGTTAGCGCTCCTGATGGTCATCCAGGAGTGCAGTTTGGTGGAGGAGTATGTGCAGATTTTCTATCCATTGGCGAAGGTGGCCCAGGTGGTGGTAACCCAATCATCACGTATGTTTCATCAAGGGTTGCAGGCAGATTTCTGGTGGCCTGGTGGAAGCAAAGGTATAAGAACGCTGGCAGAAGAGGTCAATTAGCCTTACAGGTTGAGAAGCAATTGGCGCTGGCTCAGGATGGCGCAAGGGCTCTATGTCATTAGGGAAAGGGCAAATGCCAGCAAGTGGTTGACCTAGTTAGGGGGCTGTCATCCAGTCCTAAGAAATTTTGGAAATATACAAGGGGAATGCTTCAAAAGAGTGAGGAGGAAGTACCTAAAACAGCGAGCTATGGACATGAGAAGGAGAACATGACCAAGTAATCATCACCTGCAAATTACAATTTAACAAATTAATTCAAAAAATCTCCTTCTTTGCTTTATCTGCATTTATTTCCTGGTGGAGTTGTATACAGATGGCGGAATGGAAGGGGCGATGGCCCTGGTAGATACTAGGGCTGAAGAAAGTTATGTTGAGCTATTATTGGCTGATTGACTAAAGTTTCAGATTCAGGAGGAACTGAAGGTGGTGTTTGCTGATGCGTTGCAAATTGTTCTCTCATCGCAAGTGAGTCCATTTTTAAGAATACAGAAAGGTCTGTTCAGGTTTTGGGAATATTTGGGCTGAAAAAGAATTCACCACTCTCTCACTTGGGCACATTTGCAATTCTATTTCCATTCAAAGAAGGGCCTGAACTTCCCCATGGATGCCCATTTATCTGCTGAATGAATGACCTTAGGCCACATTGGAAGAGCATATAAGTTTAATGTTGAGTATGGGTTGATTGAGCCATCAAATGAGCTGAGTATCCTCAGTGTTACTGGTTCTCAAGACAAGAAGAGAATTATGGTGTGCATGGACTTCTGGTGGCTCAATGCGGTTATGGAGCCAGATCCTTATCCTATGCCACTAATGGAGGATATTCTCTCAACGGTCATGGGGTGTTATATCTTTATGAGGCTCTATCTGGTGGACGTCTTTAATCAAGCACCTGTGATACCAGAACATCAAAAGTATATGGTGCTTAAATGTCACTTAAGAATGTTCCAGTACCAGGTTATGCTATTTGGGCTTCAGAATGTCCCAGTAGTATTACAATGCATGATCAATAAATTGTTGAGTAGGATGATCAGCCTGAGCTGCATCATGTATATGGATGAAATTCTCGTTTTTTCCTGTTCTTGGAAAAAGCATGTATGCAATGTGCGGGAGGTTCTGAAATCACTGGACAAAGTGTGGTTGTGGTTAAAGCCCCCAAAGTGCAATTTAACAAACAATTGGCAAAGTTTTTAGGAAATATCATGTTTAGAAAGGGGCTTGGGGTATGCCCAGACATGCTTAAGGCAGTTTGCTTGTGGAGGACTCAATGGCTTAAACAGGCGTGCTGTGTTTTTTGGGGACAATGTATTTCCTCAGGCAGTTTATGAAAAAATCTGTCGAAAATGGCTCTGCCACTTATGCAGTTGATGCAAGATGTGCCGTTTATGTGGGTAAAGGAGGAGGAGCGGACATTCAATCAGCTGAAGGAGAAGCTTATTTTGGCACCTGTCTTGGCTCATCCAGACCCCAAGAAACCTTTAGCGGTCAAGATGAATGAATCAAAATTTTACTATGGGGCGGTATTGTTACAGAAGGGGGTGGACAGGATGGACATCTGGTGCTCTACTTTAGCTGGAAGATGATCATAGCGGAAATGAAGATTTAATCATATGACAAGGAATTACTGGTGGTGGTATTGGCTTTGCAGGAATGGCAGCACTATCTGCTGTATGAATAGCACCCTTTTGTTGTATGGATGGACCATTGAGTGCTGGAGTATTACCGCAAGCCCAGAAAGATGAACCAGCGCCAGGCCTGTTGGCATGTGGAGCTGGTTCAATACAGTTTTTTGGGTAGAATAACAACCATGGGTGGTCAACGCCTTGGAATATTGGCTGAGTCATGACGCAGGGCTGGCATATAAAAAACGGAGTTGTAGGGGTTTAACACGGCCACCATGTTCCAGTCATATCAATTTGTGATAATGGTAAGCGAGGAAAATGAATTAGGGGAAGAAATCTAGTGGAAGCAGAGTAAGTAAGCTTTTGGTCATCAGTTGTGGACTGAGATAGCATAAGGCCAGCAGCATGGTCACCATCAGATGTACGGGGAGAGAAAAGGTATTCTGTACCATGATTTGCAAGTGCAGGTCCCAAATCACTGTTACAATGGAAGGTATTTAAAGCATTAAATGACCGCCTGTTGGCAGGGCATCTGGGAGTCAAGAAGATGGTTGAATTGGTGCGGCGGAATTATTTGTGGCCCAGACTTTGGAAGGATATTATGAAATATATAGCGGAATTCTTGGTTTGCGCTCAGTCAAATTCTTAGAGGAAGCTGCCCGCTGGTAATTTAATCCCACTCCAAATGCCAAGTTGGCTAAGGGAATCAGTTAGCGTGGACTTCATCATGAGGTTACCAAAGGTCCAGGGGAAAGATGCAATAATGGTCATTGTTGATCAGATGACTAAGTATGTCAAATTTTTCCCATGCACATCTAATTTTGCAGCCAAGGATGCCACAAAGATTTTCATCAGTAGATAATTACCTGAAATGGCCTACCAGCTGAAATCGTTTTGGATTATGGACCCCAATTTATATCAAAATTTTGGTCAAACTTGCTTTTTTATTTGAAGATTTTCCATGTAGGGCTTTGCATATCCTCCCCAATCTGATGGACAAATGGAGAGGGTAAACCAGATACTGGAATAATACCTTCAGTGCTACATTTTGGACTGGCTGGAAGATTGGGTCACATGGTCAGGTTGGTCCAGTTTTCATATAACAACCACTTTCAGTCATCAATGAAATTGTCCTCATTTTTTGCAAACCATGGATTGAATCTTGAATTGGATGGGAATTTAAGTGGCGGAGTGTGCAAGGGGGCAGAAGAGTTGTCCCACAAGATGATGGACATTGGGATGAAGTTATGGGGAATCTGTAATGCACCATGGCATGAAAGGAGCAATACACAGACTGACAAAGAGCGCCAGATCTATTGTTTGCTCTGGGATATTAGGTGTTAGTGGCAGCAAAAACAACGCCATAATGGTGAAAAGTTAAAAGTTTTTTTCAAAATTTTTGGGTCCATATAAAGTTATTCAGGCGATCAATAAGGTCACGTTTGAACTGGAGCTCCCAGAAGGATTGAAGGCCCATCTGGTGAACCATGCTTCACAACTTCAAGAGTTCTGAGGGCGAGGATCAGAGTGGCCTGGACCGTTGAGCCCTCAGAGAATAACCAAGAATATGAAGTCAAGTGGATACTGGATACGCTATGGGTGAGAGGCTGGCGGCAGTCCTTGGTAACTTATAGGGGGTAACCAGTGGAGTTGCAACCTGGCAGATGCTTGAGGAATGTGCGCACTGGCTGGAAAAGATTCCAGGATTCTGGGCTTCACAGGGAGGTGATGTAACGGATCAGGCGCAGCATGGTCTGCACATTGACCTAGTGGATGAAATATTGGATTCTGCTGAAAATTTTAAAGTTGAGTTTGAGAATTCAGGGCAGGCTAAGGAACAAATTGAGAATATGGTCATAGGTGAGAATTTGGAAATTTGGAAATGAGGGCTGATCTGGCGTAATGCCCCACAAGCGTCCCAAACTCTCTGAATGATGATTAAATGGGATATGGAGCTTTTGTGTACAATGTTCTGGTCATCTTTTAAAAGCTTAGGGTAAAGGAGCCTTTTTAAGTGTGATTTGTAATGTTATAAAAAGGAAAACAATAACTGATAATTTAGTTTCATTTTCTAAGAGGATTAATATCTAAATCTATAATGTTTTACTAGCCTTGAGATTATTTAGTTTATTTAGAATATATTAAACATCAAGTTGAAAGATGAGCTTGACAAGTGAGCTGGCCCAGGTGTTGGCTTCGTCCTTGGCATTATCATAGAGTCAAATGCTGCTGTTAGAACGCAGCATCACTAGCACCATGTCTTGGGAATACATCACAAAATCCAGTAATGGTGTGCAAGTTTGGTTTTGTTACAGATTTGGCATTCCACAAAATTGGTAAATCTTTGACCCCTGGTAAAATCGAAAAAATTCCAATCAAAGTCCAAATATTACTAACATGAAATGAGTCTAGCTCCAAAAATGGTGGTATTACAAATCAAAATCGTTGTGGAAGTGGAGAAAGCAATAATGTTGTGGACAAAATGACAAACGATCCAATCATCAAATAGATGCAAAACAGCAATGACGAAATGTCAATGAGATATGCTCCCAAAAAAGAAATATTCATTTGAGTAACTTCAAGAAGGAAAAGAATGATTTAGGTGCAGAACATTGCACTAAAAAGGAAAAAATCGACATAAAAGAAAAATGGTGCTTTCAAGCAACCAGGTAAATAAGTCCACTGATGGCAATGAGAATTTGGACTCCATTAAAGTGCACAGGAGTCACGGAGCTGACGACCCTGATACTGCAGGCTCCACACACCACTGCAGTGCATGAATTCAGGAACTTGAGAAAATGAGTGCCCAAGAGAGAAACTAAATTAAAAAAGAGACTTCAAAAGTTCCTGAAGAAGATTCAATATTTTCCCAACTCATTATTCAATTTATCACTCAATTTATTAATTTTACATCCCAATCTATAGTATTTGGTATAGAAAACTAAGATTTTTATCTAAAAGAAACAGTCTATTTCAAAGAACCTTAAGTTTGTCATTCATTTGGTTTTCACTTTATTTGGAAATAAGTAAAAAGTAGTGACTGCAAGTAACCAGTCTTGAGTGCACTACAGTTGAAGACACTAGTTTTGAGAAGGACTCATTGTAAGGTTAGGCTTGCAAGATAAAGAGGTAGAAATAAGCTCCGTTGGGTCAAGGGAAGATTCCAACGTACAAAGGATTAATCATAAAGAAGATGCACCTTTGGCGTGTGTGTCAAGTTTACTTTTCTCTCAGGAAGTTTAAGACAAGATGGTTAGTGTCAAATCTGTGCAACAAATTACCCCTTTTGACGTCCCAAACTCAAAATTACCAGAGTTAAATGAGCAGAACCCAAGGCACCGAGAAGGTGGATTTCCTCTGGGTTGTTGGTCATGTGGTTGTGACATGGCTTGTACTTCCCAACTCTTTCATAGCTTACTGGCGTAAACCCACCTGTTACACTATGGGCTGGCAGGTTATTGTTTTAGTAGATTAAAATTATAAAGCTCAATTAAAATCCAGATCCCTTTTCTAAATGGCAATCCCACCTAAATATTCTTGCTCAATCCCTGGGTTCTCATTGGTGCAACTAAGCAGAAGTTAAGAATTGCAGATAGTTGCATAAAAATTTAGGTCAGGAATAAATGCCTAGGTATTTAAAATTTTACACAAAGGTAGCCTTCAGCCAATTACAACCTGGATAATGGATAATGGCAAATGACCAATATTAATGCTAAACCTATTGGCGACTATTTTTAAACCAACATGGGGCCAAGGTAGTCTTTAAAATTATTAAAAAAGGTGATACAAAAGCTGGGGCTGCAATTCATAGTTTTAATTGTATTAAAAATCAAGAGATGCATCAGTAGGGTTTAAGGATTCAATCCCTGTTCATAGTTTCAGCAGTCAAAGGTGCTTGTGTGAGGCAACCAATAACAATACAATACTATCAATCAGCAACAACATATAAAATGTGAGCGCAGAGGTGATTTAATATATAGTAAATCAATACAGTAAATTATTAGTATCTAGACCTAATTGAGAAGAACCTTTGTCTTTATACTAGTAAAACTTATAAAATCAGATAGATAATGAATTGTTCTTCAAGTGGTCGGTCAAACCAATTACAATGGAATTGATAGAAAGTTAATTACATCATTTTTAAGTGATAACAAAAGGTCTATTCCAAAATATTCATAATCTATTGTTTCCTTTTGTAATTTTGGTTGTGAAAAATAGAGTACAAGTTAAGGAAAGGTGAAATATGGGTAGTCCTTCCATTTTCCCTGTCCAAGATTTATTATCATTTGGTAGACTTCACAATATTAATCATTAGTTAGTAGAGTGTTTATCCTCTGAGATAACTTATAGAGAGCATTTTGGGATATTCAGTTGGTGCTGAGTTACTTCAATATCTAATAAAGCTGAAATCCTAGATTCTTAGCCATATATTGCATTAAATGGGACATCTTGATAATATGATGATGACTTTATAAGATAGGTATCAATGTAATGGGTAATACAAATTCCAATGTAATGGGTCCAATAATGCTTATTTAACAAGGTTGATAGTATATCACTTGCACGTTCAACTGTCTTGTTATTTAATGGGTTGTATAGAGAAGCAAATAGTTTAGTACCTATCATTGTAGTCATTATCTTCACAATAGGAAAATATATTGTGTTCATTTTACACAGCAAGACTTTGGACATCCATGTCAGGTAAATATTTAAACGTGTAGAAAACTAACCATGGATTTTTGCAATTTGTTCATGCATGTATAATGCTTTAATACATATAGTAAAGTGGTCTATCCCCTAAATAATGTATTGATCTCCTCAGGTATTTTGAGTTAAGAGACCCATGATAGCTAAGCTTATTATATAGAGTGGTTGTTATGAGGATATATCTTTATATTGTTACTATAATGGCTTGATGATTATCATTAAAAATATGCAGGACTTAAAGGCCTCTACCACTGTTTCAAGCATTCTGCCCCTATAGTAGCATTCTTTAAACCATTCAAATTTCTTTTTTGCTTCTATGTGCCTAAGGTAGTATAGACTTTCAGAAATAAAGTTAATTATTCAGAAGGCCAAAGGAATGGTGGCCACTTGTTTCTGACCTTCTTGTAGAGAACACCTTCATCCAATTTAAGTTTCTTATATGTTGTTGTAACATCTTTTACATATTATCATCTTCATCATCCCAGAATTTTGGATTAGACAACTAGTCCCAAGGTGCTCCACTCCATATTTAAAGGTAAAGATCAGGCAAATTACTTAAACCGTTGGTATTAAGATGCCATATAATAGCGCAATTCTCTATCTTAGTACCATATGATTGGAAATCTAAAGCTCATCAGGCAATTCAGACAATAAAATTCTATAATTTATAAGACATTTAGGGTTTTGTAATTCATAAAAACAATTAAAAATGTGCTGTAAAGGTAGGATTAATTATGATTACAGTGAGAAGCACTGCAAGACAATTTTTCCCTAATGAAGAATAGTTTTGTTCCAGTAATATTATATTACTAAAGTGGGATATTATGTAATCAAGATCATTTTCAACTTAATATGAAAGATATAGTTCCAATGGAAACGTCTGAAGCTTTAGTGAATGTAATAAAAGGTTAACATAATCAATATACTTTAATAATATAGAACTAGTTTCTAAAAAGCCTTCATTTTTCTAAGAACGGTTTTTGGTAAGATACCTATCTAAATAGAGTTACTTATTTTATTAGCCAAGCCATGAATTAGCTCACCTGATAAGCGTAAGGTACAAACTAATGATAGTATCATATGATTTCAAATACAACTTGTATTTCACATAAGTTATTGGACTTGACCACCTTATCTATAGCTTTGATTTTTTCATAGATAAGGTATGGTTCTTTTCTTAATATGATATGAATCCAAAATTTGATCTTTTACAGTAAAATGAACATTTAGCAGGGTTAAGTTTGACGTGTGACTCATGGTATTTTTGAAAATTTTCTTCAAAAAGAAATGTTTAAAAATATCTTTATAATACTTTAACATTATTCAGAAACCAATAACGCAGATAGGATTAAAATCTTGTATATATATCCTTACCCTCTAAATTGAGGTTATTGTTAAAGAGGCCTTGAGAAATCATTTTTAATTAAAATAAATCTTCTGAACAGATCATGATGCATTTCTCTCGATCTGCAGGTGATAGGTTATTTTCCAAATTCACTTGTAAGATCCATTTCTGAGACATAATGAGCCCCAAAGATTTTTAATGGCAAGTTGTTGATTCTTAGTAAAGGGTATTGGTACTTTTCATTATATTATTAAGCTTGCAATAATTCATTACTATTATGTGACATCATTCTTCATTATTGAATGATAGAGGCGTAGATCAGCAACTAAAGGAAGGTCTATGGAGTCCCACTTCCAGCAATTGTGATTTACCTATACTTACATCAGCTCTTCTATTTTAGACTTGCTTATGGCTTTGATCTAATAGGTGTAGAGTCATCAACATCAATGGATCAAGAATAGTTCTCTATAAAGCCAAAACCTTAGTCTATTAGAAAGATATAAATATCTTTCAACAATTTAAAAATAATCTCTAGATACTTAGTATTAGACAATTGACGTGTCAAAGAAAAACTTGTCTTCCATTGGGTACTCCAACACCAATGATAGTTTCCAGAGTCCACAAGGCATTATCAGCCTGATAATATGCAAATAAGAACCACGTATGGATAAGTGCAGAAAGTATTGGTCTATGAACATCATCCCCACTCTGACCAATAAGCTGATCAGTGGAAATAATATTGACCACGCTTTAAATATGGGGTCAAACTGCCAAGGTCAATGAGAGGGAATTGTTCCGTCCATTTGGGATTTTCATTTGGATAATACTCCAATTTTGGTTGGATATGCACTTGATAACGTGCGGCATTATTGTTTTTGTCAGGATTGATTTCAGCAGTTTCACTTCAATTAGCATCCACTGAATCGTCGTTCCTATTACACTCATGATTGGGGCGGATTATATCGAGTGGTGGGTCAATCTGCCCTCATTGGTTTACATATGGGCCATGTTCCCAATCCTTTTGAGTTCATACTTGGTACTTAGGGGTGAAGACTAATTCGTCAGGTTTACTCCCAACAGTGTCTCCCCAAGTTTTGACCACTGAGTTATCAATTTATTTTCTTCATAATCAGGATAGATTAAGTTGAGTGGCATATCATTCCACTCATTTTAAATTTAAATTTTTAAATTTATTGTGGGGAAGGCTGACCATGGGACGGACACTTCCAAATTTGACTCAGGAAAGATAAACTTAGTACCAGGGGGGCACCCCAGAGAAGCAATGCTATCTCTTGTTGCCAGCGGGAACGCCACTTATGGGGAGGGGGAGGGAACGTGTGAAGGGGCCGTAGCCACTATTGAGCACGTGTGGAGGAAGGGGTCTGATTTGATGAACCAGACTGGGAACCAGGAGGAGACCAGCTGTTGGCAACGCGGTGGGAGATATCCAAACATCCACGCTTGAAAGTGGTCCACCAAATGAGACTGGAATCTGTGGACAGTTTCTGGGAGGGTGGGGATGGAGCCAGCGATGGCATCCAAGACAATCGTGTGGATAGTCCACATGGCGATTGCAACCACCAGAGCATGGAGGGAGGGAGGAAGGGGGGAGCCATTGATGAAGCAAACATATCTCTTGACAGACTGAAGGGATGCGTTTGATCCTGGCCTAGCAGACGTTGGACTTCGCGCCATATCACTTTAGAGGTGGGGCACTTCTCCAGGCGGTGGAACAGCGTTCCATACTGGCCACACATGACATAGGATGAGTGTAAAGCGTTAGAGCGCTCAGCTGTATGATACACCCGCCTCAGGCAGCGCCACACATGGGAGCAGACTTGAGGCTGCAACAGAGGATGGTGTGCGTATTTCCAGGTAGTATTTTGGGTTTCAGTGGAATAAGGGATGTCCATCATGTCCAGGTAGTCCACCCTGGATAAGACTTGGGGTCGAATGGGGATCACGCCATCATGGATGGGTAGCCTCTGTACCTCTTGTGTGAACTGAGGAGAGGGGCAGCCTCTTCAGGTTGTATGTCCACTAATATGAATTCTCCACTCTGCGCTTTGCATGGAGAGTAGGATTCGTTTGTAGTGGGTTTTAGTCCCGTGAGGACCTGTGGCCGATGTGTGTGATGCGAGGTATTTCATCAGGGAGTGGGGGTTTGATGGATTGTTGAGGCCCAAGGCTCGGGAGAAGTTGGAGCAGGCCGCGTGGGACCAGTGTTGGGATGGGAGTGTAGGAGCGGTGACAGCCACGATCCAGGTGCCCAGGATCTTGGCAGCATGGGCTTTGAAGTCAAGCAGGCCCATGCCACCTTGATGATGAGGGCCAAACATGACCTCTAGCTGTACTGGTGGAGGGCGGCCTTACCAAAGCCATCCTTGCAGCAAAGCATACAGGGATTTGAAGAAGCTTGGGGAGAAGGGGATGGCGTGGGCTCTGAACCAGACTTTGGATAGGAGCATAGAGTTGGCAAGAACAACCCTGCCAGTGAGGGTAGTAGGGTGGGCTCTGAGAGAGGCGATTTGCTTCGTCACGTTGTCCAGTATACAGCACTCCATTACTGCTAACGCATATCCGCCTGCCTCCATCCACATGCCCAGATGGCGCACCGGTCCTATGGTAGGACATGGCACGAAGGGGAGCACCAGTGGAGCGGTGTGTGTTGAGTTAGTAAGGCGTGGACGTGGGCGAGCAGATGGGCCAGGTTGGGAACTACTTGCTGGGGCCCAGCAGTTCTGAAACTGACCAAGGAATGTGTTCAGTTTTGGAGGCGTTCAGTGCCGCGTTGCTTACTCGGGAATATTCCTGGATGAGGGCTTCAAGTGCGCGTGCATCTTTGTTATTAGACACACCCACCACGCAATCATCTGCCAATTTCATCATCTTGACTGGGGTTTGGCCTGGCACATGGACCCCAGTGAGGTGGGCATTCACATTTTGCAGTAGTGGGTCAAGGCTGAAGTTGTATAAGAGTGGGCTGAGGGGGTCCCCTTGTCGCAGGCCCCTTTGAGGGCGGACTACTTCCGTTAGGAAGCCTGGGTCATGCACTGTCATTGTCACAGATTCCGTGAGCAGCATCACCCAGTTTATGAAGCGGGGGGTAGGCGGAATTGATGGAGGCAGGCCCTAAGGTATTCCCAGTTTACTCTATCATAGGCCTTTTGTTGGTCCAAGAATACAAGTGCCCCAGAGGCTGTGGACTGTCACAAATTAGCCACAGAGTGCACGTTATCCCAAATCAACCTTCTGGGGATGAAACTGAATTGTTCCAGGGAGATGGTGGCAGATGCTACAGTCCCTAAACGGTTAGCCATAATTTTTGTTAAAATTTTGGTGTCTGTGTTTGTTATAGAAATGGGGCGCCAGTTGGCTAAGTCAAGCTTATCCCCTTTCTTGAATAGTGTGACAGTAAAGGCCTCATGTCCTCCTGGTAGGAGGCGCATTTACAACAGGCTTTGGTTGAGTGAGGCTAGCAGCAATGGGGATATATATTTGAAATATTTTTTGTAGAACTCATATGGAATGCCATCTGGGCCTGGGAATTTTTGGTTTGGCGCACCACGAATGGCTGTCCATAATTTGTTCAGAGTAATTAAATTCATTATTTACGGGTATCAGAAAATGGTGCGGATATGAGCTCAGTCAAGAAATTCTGCCATTTCGGCCAGCTGAATTGGTTTGGCTCAGTATAACTTGGAGTAATATCTTTGCATTTTGATTGCCACTTCGGCTGGTGTATCCGCAATGGAATTATCCAATCTTTGCACCTGTGTGCAGGCCACACTCTGGCATGGTGCGAAATTTTTTTTAAAGAAGTATGCGGTGCACTTGTCGCCTTTAGTGATGCGTGTGGCCCTGTATTGGACACAAACCCAATGTTTGTGTTGCCTTTTGAGTGCGTTGAGGTGGGCGGCTGCCTCCGCCCACTTCTGGCCCCATGCAGGGCTGTATCCTGTGGCTGGAATGTTGGACTCCAAGTGGGCCAATTCCACCAGCATGCGCGAGATAACCACCGATGTGGCTCATGAGCATCTGGAGGAGAGATGGCAATAGTGGCAGATGGTGTCCTCTTTGAAAGTTGCCCATGTGGAAATGGGGTCCACACAAAATGGTGCAACAAACAATTTTGCCAAAGTTGCCTCTTCCACCCACATGGAAAATCCTGGTGACGCGAGCTCGGGGGCAGATTTTTGCACCAATGTGGGGCCTTTGCAACTGTGACGGATAAGTGGTATGTTATTGAGACCAGTCGGTGGTCAGAGACTTCCATTTTTGTTGTTTTGAAGTGGGAGATGTGGGGTTGGAATTTTGCTGGTATTAGAATAAGGTCGATGCAGGTCATGGACCTTAATTGGCCATTGTGGATGTGGGGACGCGTCATGTTTTTGAGCAGTGGGGCATGTCATGGCAGCGCATCCATTAACCCAAGGGTGGCTTTTAGAACGTGTAGTTCTACGTGACCCTGTGGGGTGTGAGGTGAGGGCGGCCACCGGTCCATTGGTGAGGTTAGCCAACAGTTCATGTCGCCAACTAGGAAAGAATTGGGGGGTAGCAGGAGGAAATTTGACTGACAATAAAAATTCCTGACACTAGTGTGCACCATTTGGGGCGTAGATGTTGACAATTGTGTGCACAACATTGGCCCACGAGAAGGTGATGACGAGCACTCAGCCATTTAGGAATGTTTCTGAGGATGTGAATTTGAAAAAATTATTTTTATGAATTAGCACCCCACAGTGCTTCGACCAAAAGGATAGGGATGGTAGGAGCATTGTTTTCCAAGCTTCATCAGAACCTCGTGGACAGTGGGACTCCTGGATGGCCAGGATATCCACGGGTAAGTTGTTTTGTAAAAAACTCAGTTTCCTAGCCCAGGATGGGGAGGCCTTGAGTCCAGCAATATTCAGTGTCCCTAGAATGAAGGTTTCCCCATCACACCTTAGGTGCGAGGGGGTGAGCCCCTGGGCCCACCAGCCTCTTCAAGGTCCCCACGGGCTTTCACAGCAGCACAGGTGTTAGCAGCAACGCTATCGGGTTTTTTTTAATTTTTGTGGAAAGAGTTGCTTTGGCTTTGGCCTTCACTTTTGTTTTCCTGACGTTGAAAATTTTTTGCGGTGCGGATAAGTTCAGTGCACCATCAAGTGGGGCAAAAAAAATTTTTTCAGTTGGGATAGGTCCCAAGTTGGTTTTGACTGGAGCTTGGGTGCAGCGATTGGGTGAGATCAAATCTCCCATCAGATCCTCAGATTGAGTGGCCCGCTCAGCATGGGCCTCCCAATCTGATTGGGTGATGGATTCCCCAAGTCGCTTCTGCCACGAAGGTCTCCATGTCCTCCTGGCGTTGTGAGTGTGGGATGGTGGTGGTGACCTTGGCTGCTTCCTTGGCCGCGGCCCTATGGGCCTGCTTGGCCTTCTTCCGCTCCTGTGGGGAGATGGGCTTTACCAATAGGTAGCAGCCTTGTGCTCCCCATGGAAAGCCTCCTTGGTGCTTGCGGTTGGTTTGTAGTGCGCCTCTCCACTGCCCATGGCCGCTGAGGGATGCTCTTGGAATGTGACGCCCTCCTTGATGGGGCATGCATGCACCTTATGGCTGAACGTGTCACAGTGGGTGCAAATGGGGGGCGCGCTGTCCACGGTTACCCAGAATGGGTGGGTGGTATGTCCTGTGATGTCAATAAAGGTGGAGTGCGGGATCTGGGTTAAGTCCTTCGCGATCTCCTCAGTTGGGGTCAGAACTGCGATAGCTTTACCAGTGCACAGGTGTGGCATCAGCGTGAAACGTTGCATTTCAAAAGATTGTGTTTCGCTGTATATGGCGAGACCATCTTTCAGATGTTGCTCCAAAATGTCACATTTTACCGTAGTAGGCAAAAAGTCAAACATGAGGAAAATTTGGTTTGATTTTGTTCATCTGGTGCATTTGGTTTTGATGACCCATTGCCCTTCGGGAGGGCGACCACTATGCGCACCGCTGCAGCCTCATCTGCTGCTATTTTGCTTTTGAAACCTAGGTCCAGCCAACCGCGCAACATGGAGTGAGGTGCAATGTACACTGTGGTCAGGAAAATTTTGTGTACATCTTCACAAAATTTTTCCCATAAGGCCGTTTTTTGGATGTCCAGATACACACAGACTCTGAATTCCACCGACGAAAGTGGCTGGGAGTGTGGCGTGTTGATGTACTGGTTGCATCGTGCTTGCCATGCAAGTATCTCCAGGGAAACTGTGACCGCCAGTTTTTTGAGATTTTTTTCTATTCCGCCAGATTCTCGGGGCGTTTTTGAATGTTAGAGGCTGCGGGCCTTCCGCCTGCTCCTCTTGCCTTGCTTGCCCAACAGCTCCCAGACATGGGTGCAGACTAATCTCCTCTGTGAAATTATCAAACTAGATTTAGTCCTGAATTGAATAGGTTGCAAAAGTGTTTGCAACGAGAAAGAAAAGTTATCATTCCACTCATTTTGATATTCACAAATTCATTATTATGAGCAGGAGAATCTTTTGAAACTTTTAGGGTACAACTTCTGGGGTTTCCGCACTTAGAGAGACAATAGCTGAAATAATTAATGTGATGGCCACAATCATTTATTGATACAAGTGAATGAAGACCTTCAATTGGTTGAGATGGTCCCTAGAAGATAGCCAGACTAGTTGAAAATTTAAAATTTTTTAAAGTAATTTGGCTAAAATTGAAGGTTTATTAAGGATAGTATATAATAACCCAGTACTCTACAATAAGTTGAGCGCTTGTGTTTTTATATTTGAAGAGAATTGAGATCAGGGACTGTGGAGTATTACTAACAACTGGACGCGCAAATTTTCATAAAAACGTCAGTATTTTGCATCATGGCTCAGCTTGCACATTGTGGGTGCCTCAATTTGCAATTTCTCTTGCATTTTTTACTTCCATCAGGGTTCCAGCATACCAGAATATCTCGCAATTTTCCTAACAAGATTTTATTTATCCTTGGAGGGATCATTGCTGGTTCAATTTCTGAGCTGGCGCTTCTGTCAGGTCTTTGGTCTCAATCTGCCCAATCATGCTTGGTTTTTGTCACATTTTTGTGAATTTCATGACATAGGCTTCAGCCAAATCAAATCTTGCAGAAAAATCATCCCCTTCTGCTCTTCAACTTTTTGTAAAATTTGAGATGAGGGGCTTCAGCGGAATCCACCACTCATCAAGAGTGTGCACTATATCCGCTAAGTTTTCTAACATAAGGGATATGGAACATTCCCCTTCTTTAATTGAAAGAGGTGGATTGACCAATTATAATTTTTATAGGTTTGACTGGGATCCATACACTTAGAAGCCAAATGCTAAAAGGTTTATACTTGTAAAAGACAAAAAAGACTATCTGCAGAAAAATCTTAATTCAGTTGAGTTTCAGTATAGATGATCTTTCATAAGTTGTCAAAGTTTAAAGACTAACTTGATCCACTCCTTGATGAAAGATAACCTTAATTTCTTACTTATGTAAAATTAACTAAAACAGAGACTATTATCTTATTGGTAAGCGTATTTAGGATTTTTAAATATACAAAGGTTCTTTTGTACTGACTACATCATAATTAGCAATATGAATCCCCACCTACCATTATCTTTCATCTAAAAATCACTTATGTAAAACAAAGTGACTCAGAAAATTTTGAAAATCTTTAACAGTTAGTGGGATACTGCATCAATAGAGCAGTCTACCAAGAACTTTACTCACGTCAAAGTACAGTAAGATACTCCGCCTGTCAGTTCCCAGCACATAGATATAGCCAGCTTTAGCGTCACCTCTAATTTTTAAAACTAAAGTACTCCACTAATAGATACTAATTCTGCAGAGGAAATTTCACCAAAAATAGCTCTAAAGCTATTGGCAACGATTCCCAATCATACCTTAACTTTGTCATCCGCTACTATGTCCAACATGAGTAAAACTTTTCTTAGATGACTTTGGAGGTATGGACCCCATTAAAAAACCCACCGCCTATATGGGACAATATGCAGACACCACTACAGTGGAGTCATCGCCCATTGCCCCTCAGATCCTTAGGAAAAGCTGCTAAAGCACCATCTGGCAAGGCTCCCCAAAAAGTTGACAACTGGATTTGCTCCCCAAATTCTGGGAATAAAGTACCTGATCACACCAGACTTACAAAGTTAGTTTTATATGAGGAAGGATAAAAGATGTGTCTTCACAGGAACTCACCAAAAGTTAATTGCCCCACACTTAATTATCAGCTTATCATACTGAAATTCTAATGAAGTTACAATTATGTCAGGATCTGAATTTGAATTATCTGATAGCCATTCACAATCGTCAAAAAACCAAAAATTTTGGTGGAAAGGATCTAAATTCACCAACACGACCTATGTGACACCAGTAACATTGCCTGTAAACGCGACCATGAAGTACACGCCTATCCAAAAGGACATAATTGTTCACAGAGATGTCTCAGCCCATGATCACAAAGAATGGGAAGCAATGCAATTCCCATACTCCACTGGTATTCGATGTATTATGAAATCAATCATCCCCAAGACAGATGCCATTCAGCTATAACATAAGTTTTCCACTGGTGCCGCCAAGAGATGCCTTACTACTTATATCTTGATCGAGATGGCTATCATTTTAAAACATCATGAATCTGTATTGAGGAAGGCCTTAAATGGATGAAGCTCCCTGTCAACCAATGCATAGTGGAAACTGGTCTTTTAGGCCTCAAATCCAGTAATGCTTAAGCCTGACTCAAAGCCAGCATGATTGTATCTGTCAGACAATTACATGTTTGAGATGGGGGAAATAGTGTTTTAATGGTAAAAAAGTCAATTAATATCCAAAAAACCCTAATTGATTCAGGGTGGAATCCTTCTAATTGGAGCAATCCCTCTACTTCTAAACTCCCCAAAAACAATTAATCTAGTAGGCGTTGGTGCTCTGCAACCCCAGCGACTTAGGCCAACCCATCCGGAGCCTTGCCCAAGCACCAGCTCAAATTTTATGCAAGTTACTAAGAAAAACACACCTCTATTTATAGAGCTGAGGAGGTTCATGATATATAAAATTTTTTCTGACAATTACCTGCTAGGAGACTTAGTGACTAGCCAAACTTCTAATGATTTTATATAGCTTATTGGCGCAATAACATTAAATTGCTGCCACACGGTTAAAGCATCCCAGCTGACAATCCAACTCTTATGATGAAAGCTGTGCCAAGGTGGAAAGAATCTTGAGAGGCCTGATTGAATCAAATTTCATCTATTAAAATTGAGCAGCTTTGCACCTATTATAAATTCTGCCACCCTTCCTATTTTTAGCCCTGACTTACCTTAAATAAAGGAGTCAACATTATAATTGGGATCACTTTTTACCCCCAAGTTTTGAATCAATAAAATTATTATATATAACTTTATATACTTATATTCTTATCAAAATTAAATTAGTAGTCAAAGGGGAGGATACCCCAGTGGTAGAGTATGGACTCACTACCACTGCCTCCCCAGTTTTGATTCTAATAATGAACTTTGGGTAGGGGACGATTATGACTGTGTTGGAGCTGCACACCAATGCCCAGAACCAAGATAACGAATAGCAAGGCGGTCCATGGAGTTCCTGACCTATCATATGCCATGCACGGAGGTTTTCCAGGTTTTATCCTCCTTTCCCATTTTCTTCATTTCCCTTAATTGGTGCAATATTGTCCTCAGGTTCGCCCACCTCAAATAAAATTTTAGATTTTAAATTTTAAATTTAAATTTAAATAGTGGTCAACTTCTCCCTTAATCCTTGATAGCAGTTGCGAGTTTTCACACTCCTCATTCTGTTAAATAATGTTGAAATTCTGTACAATAGAACCGGCTAGCATAGACTTGGCCAGGATTTAAACATGTGGGCTCACTACAGGGAACCTGCACACCACAAAACCTTTAAAAATGGAGGTTTTTTAGGGGAGTGACCCTCCTAGCCTCCCCGCTGCATCTGAACTCAGGATAGCTGCTTTAGAACAGCAGTTAGCCAACAACTTATCTCGATTTGAGCACCCAAATACTGCCCTTTTTGAGGTTTTTATGAATCCAGTCATGCCATCTCAAAATCCCTTTTCAGAGACATGTTTACCCCAGGTGAGGGTAGCATTGCCTTGTTTCTCTTTGTTTATGAGCCTACTATGGAAGGGACAACCAATCCCCAAAAGATAAAGCACACCCTCCCCAGCCTAAGCCGCTCAGCCCAATATGTGATGGTTCCTTATATGGACACCCTTAATACTTGGGCAGGGGTGAGGAAGCGTTCATTGAGGAATTTGGATCCACGCAGAGCTTGTGCAGAAAACAGGAGTTTATGTGCCTAATTCTGATAAATGGGGGATTCAGTTGCCACCTTTGTTCACCGGTTTGCAGTGCAACCAGCCTCTTCTGCTTGATAAAAGATACCTCTAAATGACTCTGTTGCTGTCATAGTGGTTGGATTAGACTCTTACCCCTCATTATCTAGATATATAGTCTCAGTAAAACGCTCCCTGGGTATGTTTATAATATAGAAGAGGCATTATTAAAGGTTGCTGATCTCCATGAAGCTAATCCTACTCAGGGAGTTGCTGACTCCTAAAGTATCACCTGTCATGGAACGCTCCCCTGTCATTTAGCATACAGAGTCCACGCCAACTCTCCAGACCCCTCCGTGATTACTACCCTTCCAAAGCCAGATCCTGTGTGGAGACCTAAACTAGACTGCCCTCCTCCATTGGAGATTTGCCGGAGAGCTCAAGGGGTGACAATACTGGGCTATCTCCCCTCAGCTGCACCCCAAGTTTTTATTTATTTGAGGATGGCTGACCAGGGGACAGACACATCCGATATGTAGGGAAGAGGAAAACGGAAAACAGAAGAGGGAAGAGAGCGCAAAACAAAGGAACTCAAAAGATATGACTTGGCACACTTGGGTGTGGCTAGGAGCCACGGGTGGTGGATGACTAGACCTTAAGTGGCATGGCAGCTCAGAGCTAGTAGTGTGTACCGCCTATGAAGACTGTGAGGTTTTCAATGTCATAACGAAGGAACCATATTGGAATCCAGTTGCCCATCCATTTCTTTTATTTGTGTTGAAGTGATCCAAAAAGCCAGGCTTGGAAGTGGTCAGCCAAATGGTTGTGGAACCTGACGATGGCTTAATTGAAATTGTGGAGGATCCCGTTGAAAGCATTGAGGGTAATTGTGTGAATGGACCATATTGCAATACTCACAATTAGAGCCCTTAGCGTCTGGGGGATAGGCGAGGCCATGTTGAGTGCCAGGATATCGCGGGATAGTCAGAATTCAGCTGTTGGTGATTGTTGAAACAAGTGCATCATGTTGGCCCAGATATGTGTGGATGGCGGGCACTCTTCCAGGCGGTGTGCTAGTGTGTTGGGTCCACCGCAGATGGCGCATGTCTTGAACACTGAGAAAGTGCGGTCAGCTGCTCTAAACATACGGCGCATGTAGCGCCACACTGTGGAGCACACTTGTGGGGATAAGAGGGGGCAGGTGACGAGGTCTCACACCTGCTTTTGGGTGCGCAAGTCATATGGGACGTCTTGGTGGTCTAGGTAGTCAATCCAGGAAAGAGGAAAGGGTGGTAGTGGGGCAGGCGCGTTAGACACCGTTTGTCCCCTGTGGAGTTGCATGTAACCAGTTTGAGGGTAAATGGCTTCGGATTGCTGTGCATAGGAGAAGCTCCAATCCCCTTGCCTTAGGTTGTACAGGATGCGTTTGAAATATTAGTTGGTGTTGTGCGGTCCAGTGGCGGTTGGATGTGTTGCAAGGTATTTTATCAGAGTTGCAGGGCTGGAGGGGGACCTCAGATGTAGTGCCCTTGAAAAATTGGTTTGGGCTGCCTTAGCCCAGTGGGGGGATGGTGGGTTGGGTGACGTTGTGAGAGCTACCCATGAGCCAAGGATTTTCGTTGCTCTTTCCGTGAAGTTGAGCAGCCCCATCTAGCCTTTTTTCCATGGGCTGTACATGGTCTCCAGCCTGACAGGTGCGCGGTAACCAGACCATAGCCAGTTCTGCAGGAGCTTGTAGACTGCGTTAGTAAAGTTGGTGGAGAAGGGAACCACGTGGGCAGCAAACCATAACTTTGAAAAGATCAGGGAGTTGGCTAACACAACTCTTCCAGTTAAACTAGCTTTACTCCTCCGCATACATGTCATTATTTTTGTGATGTTGTCCAAGATGATGGTTTCGATGGTGTCAAGTGCATATCCACCAGCTTCGAGCCATATGCCCAGATGACGGACTGGGTTGGTGGTGGGGTGGTGTGCAAAGGGTAAACACAGTGGTTTTACTGGCTTGGATCGTTGTTGTGTGGTTGGATGTGTGGTTGGTTGGTTTGTGTGGTGGTGGGAGGGTGAGGCCCAGTTCAAACTGAATTTGACCATAACAATTACCTCTGTTTTCTGTTTTTTCAGCATGGCGTTACTCACTGACTCATACTGGTAAATAATGCGCTCAATCGCCCTGGCATCCCTGTTGCCCGAGACTCCAACAATGCAGTCGTCAGCAAAGGCTAGCATTTTGGTTGGTAGTTGTCCCTCCAACCTGATTCCAGTATGCTTTGAGTTTGCAATGCGGAGGAGAGGGTCAAGGGTAAAATTGTATAGTAGGGGGCTAAGCGGGTCACCTTCTTTAAGGCCCCTTTGGGTGGTGATGGTGTCAGTTAGGAAACCTGGTCCTCTGATTGCAAACCTGGCTGAGCGCTTTCTTTAGGAGGAGCGCCCAGTTTATAAAGTGGGGTGGTAGGTTGAAAGCCTTTAGACACTGTTCTAGGTAACCCCAGTGCACTCGGTCATATGCTTTCTTTTGGTCCAGGAAAGCAAGGGCGCCTGTGGGGTTAGCTTGGCAGATGTTGGCAATTATGTGTGGATGTTATCCAAAATTGAGCGATTTGGATGAAGCCAAACTGATGGGGGGAGAGGGCTGTCTGAGCAATGCAACCCAGATGTTTAGCTAAGATTTTAGTTAGTATTTTGGTGTCAGTATTGGTGAGAGTGATTGGACGCCAGTTGTTTAGGTCTGCCTGGTCTCCTTTTTTTGAAGAGTGTGACCACATATGCATCTTGGCCGCCAGGTAAAAGGGAGGTGTCTTCCAGGTACTTATTCATAGTTGCCAGTAGTATTGGTGCGATTTATTAAAATATTTTTTGAAAAATTCATATGGCAGGCCATCAGGCCCAGGGCACTTGTTGCACGGGGTTGATCTTATTACCTCCCATAGTTCATTTTTAGTGATGGGTGCTATAAGGTCTGGTTGACCAGCTATAGTGTCAATATTAGCGGATGATAAAAATTTTTCAATTTCTCTGTGATGCGAAATCTACCATGTAAAGGTTGGTGTAAATTGGTGTGATTCAGCCGATATTTCAGATGGTGTGGATGCCAGTGTGTCATCTGCTCAGCGGACCTGTATGCAAGTCGCTGAAGTTGAAATTAAGTTTAAAATTGCGGATAAATTGGGCTGTGTGAGTTTCTCCAGATAAAATGTATTTTGATCTGTAGCATACTTTAGTGTAATGCAGGTGTTTTCTAAAAAGGGAGTTTACCTGTGTGGATTGCTGGAACCACAGGCGGCCCATTGGGGGGTGTATCCCTGCGAGGTGTGTTTTTTTTCTAAGTGTTGAAGCTGTTTAATAGCCTTATTGAATGTTGTGGACATCGCGGCTGTTTTTCTGGAGCTCAGGTGGCAGGCTTTCTTGGTTGCACGAGCCTTGAATATTTCCCACTTAGTGATAGGGTTCCCATTTGGGTGGTCATCTTTCTTGCTGTGTTGTTAGCACCATCTCACTCCAAAGTTTAAGCTCTGGAAGATGGATGGTGCTCGGGTGAACTCTGTTCCAGGTTAGTGGCTTTTGGTATTTTTCTGAGGATGATAATGCTATCAAGACCATCTGGTGGTCAGAGAAAGGGATAATTGTTGTTGTAAAATCTGATACCCAGTGATGGAAGTCTATAGGGGCGAGCATCAGGTCAATCTGGGTCTTTGAGACCAGCTGGTTATTGTAGTGGCGGGGCCTCATTATGTTGGCCAGGGTGGGGGCTTGTTTGGGAATGGTGTCACATAGGCCCAGTGTTGCTTTTAGTATGCATAGTTCCATGTGGCCGCGGGGTATAGCCTTAGACTTGGGCCAGTGGTCAGTAATGGTGTTAAGCCAGCAGTTGAAATCTCCCACAAAAAAGTTGCTTTGGGGAAAGGGATTGAGAGGATATTGGAGAAAAAATTTTGGCAGTTGTTCAGATCATTTGGGGCATACATACACGCCATGGCGAAATTTTCTCCATTCCACTTGAGATCCACTAGAAGCAGCCATCCCTCCAGGTGGGAGGATGTGCTTTGGATATTTACTGGAGGGTCACAATTTGTTTGAATTACCACCCCACAGTGGTACATCCAAAAGGATTTGGCCAGAAGGAGCATGGTTGACCATGACTCTTCCTCCCCCAGTGGACAGTGGGGTTCTTGGACGGCCAAGATGTCCACGGGGATATTGTGCAGGAAAGCCATTTTTTTGGCCCAGGATGTGGGGGCCTTGGCTCCCGCAATGTTGAGCGTCCCTATGTTGATTGCGGTAGTCCACACATCAGGAATGCTGGGGCGACCCACTGAGGTTACCCAGTTCCTTATCATGGGTCATATTGCGAGTATGGGGCCAATTAGCCAGATTGGTTCAAGCGTGTTGGTCAGCGATCTTAGTACTGGTTTTGTTCAGTTTTTTCTGGCTTGGATTACTCCGTGGAGTTTGGTTCTGTGTGGGTTGGCTTGTGCCCCATCAGCAAAAAGTTTTCCGCCGCTTGCCTTTGGGTTTGATGGGCAGAAACTAGAAGTTGGGTTGATTGTGTTTTGTGCATGAGTGTTATCACATTGTGATTGGCTGAAATGGTCTTCCATATCATCACTGACATGTGATTGGCTGGGAGGATCACAGTGGTGCAATGTGGATCTGCTCCCACTTGGTTGGAGGTGTTTGATTGGTTGTGTCTGAAAAATTCATTGTTTTGGTTGCATTGGATTATATGTGGGGGATCTGATTGGTTATTCCGATGCACTGCCATGGCATCCACCTGAATCTGTTCCAGGGAAATTGTGGTGCAGGTTTGGGTCTTGGCGGAACTCACGGCCTGCTTGCAGGTGGTCTATGCGCAATGGTGGTCCTTGCACAAAACAGGCTCAACCAAAGTGACACTGGCTCTTTCACCCCAATAGAAGGCGAAAGTGGAGTCCTTAATTTTGTAGAAAGTTGGGCTTGTTTCATCCATATTGTCCTCACAAAATTCCGGTGCTTCAATCCCGCACTTGACGGGAAACGCGTGGTCTTTGTGACCTATAGCTGAGCAGAATTCGCAGATAGGTGGGGTGTGTTCTGGTGTGATGTGGAAGGGGCGAGATATGCTGCCATCGGGGAGGTTGATGGTCACTGTGCAGGGAATGAGGATGATATCCTCTACCACGTCCTGATTGAGTTCAATATTGGCTATTGCCTTCCCTATACACAGGTGGGGCAGGAGGGGGAATTTCTCAAATTCAAACTGTTTGATTACGCCGTAACCTTCAAGGCCCCTACGGAGCTCATCTGCAAGGATATCACAGTGCATGGTGCTCAGGAGTCAGTCAAATACGATTAATAGGTCATTTGCCTCATTCCATAATGTGCGCACCGTGCAGATGGTGTGGTCTTCATTGTCAATCTTTATGGAAAATATGATTTTTGCTGCTTCCGCCGCTTCCTCTGCAGACATGAACCTGACGTCCACTCATCCTCTATGTAAATTTTTATAATTTACTGAGACGGTGTTTGGGAATGTCATGGAGAAGGCCTTCCCCATTTTTCCCATGATTTGAGGGAAGTATCGCTGACCATAATTATAAGGCCATGCTCAAGGGAGGACAGGGTTTGGGAGTGTTCTATTTTGGTATATGCGCCCATTTTTTGCAGAAATTGCAAAACTCTGGGTGCGGCGCTGTACTCACCCTTTTTGGTGGGAGGGTGTGTCAACATTCTGCTGGGGCGTTTTTCCCTGGTGGGTTGGGAGGGCTTTGGGCCTTTCGCGCTGGCCACTTTCGCCCAACTGGTGTTGTTACGGACAAATTTGCTTATATTCCTGGTTAATTGTCAATCTTGGAGAAATTGCGTAGAATTGTGTTACTAAAAGTGATAGTAACGGGAAAGAAAAGCCCTGCACCCCAAGTTGTCTCTATGAAATCTATTGAGTTCTTGTTGCACCTCATGCTCTTGCCTAAGGAGTTCATCATTGTGACTCCACAATCACGTTACTCAAAGCCGTCCTCCATAACATCCATGGTACCCCTCTTGCTGTGCGTCTAATAATTTTCCTCCTCAGTTTCCACCAAATGCTTATGAAGCTATGATGCTCCCTCCAATGGCCAAAAGTGTAGCTGAGGAAAAAAAAAGGCCCTCCCCTGTGAGGAGTAGAGGCCTGTTTCTCGCCCCATCCTACTGACTCATTGGTGTGTATTGATAACCCCTCAAACTTTGAATCTGAAGGGGTTAGAAAGACTTCAGACTTCTGTCCTAGGAGACCCAATGGAAGTGCATATACCAGATAGGCTGGGCCCTGAAAGAGTAGATATGGCCATGATATCCTAACGGTCCTACCTCTGACAAGTGTTGAGGTGTTCAAAGGTGATCAACACCGCCAGTGATGCTAATTAGATTATTTCTACGCTGATCTTATAAACCCAGCATGTTCATACCCTCCAAACTATTAAATAAAATACCCTTAAACCTCTAAATGACTTGTCTTCAATTTCCGTCTGAAGGAGGTTCCAGCACTCCCCCTTACTATTTGGGGAACTATAACCAAGGTAGAGGCTGTCATCAACAAGATGCGAGTTCTAGCCATCCTAGACATGGGGCACCAGTAATTGTGGTTTCTTACAAGCTTATCCATAAAATTAAGTTGGCGCCTGACATGAAATATTCGCAAAAGTCAGGAACTGCGGGTCCCAACAATACTTGAGCTATTGGAGCCTACTCATCCTTACCTATACAAATTAAGAAGTTCATCCTGTCCGCTCCCACTGTGACTTTGGACAACAACGCGTATGATTTGCTCATTGGCACTCAATTAATGATTGAGTATGATGGAATTATCAACATGAAACATGGATTCCTCTCCCTTCTCAATTATGAACTTCTCTTAGTTTTACAAATGACGAACATAAGAAGAAAGATACTCATGCTTAGTTGAGTAGCCTTACTTCTCTCTCTCCTTTATACCACGTCGGTCAGAAACACAAAAAACTTCTTGACTCAGTGGATGCTTCAGAGGGCATTCCATTGTATGCATCAGATGATTTAGTAGTCAAGGCTGGTGAACAAAAAGTGATAGACACCAAGATCACCTTGCAAATCTCCCACAACTGCCTACTGCACTTAACAAGTATTGATGGATAAGTCCTTTGGAACCTTGGGTATTGCCAGATATCCTAGACCTTGCCTACCAGCGACTAGTCAATCTCTGCTGGGAAATCTTAACAATAAGGACATGGATGTAAAAAAGCATCAGGAGATTAGAAAAGGCCTACTGATACCTATTGGGGACATCTGACAAGGTTATTGTAATGGGCCTATACTAGATATGGGATTACCTACTGATCATATATTATGCACTCTGTCTATCATTCAGGTTTCAGATGGTCTAACACCTGCAGAGCTTGAAAAAGTTCACACTTTACTGGAGTCTTATAGTGTAATCTTCTCTTAATCTGGTACTGACCATGGACATATAAAGGTTTGGCCACATCATTGATGTTGGTGATGTTCACCCTATCTGATCCAAATTTTATCAGGTATAAAAAAGTCAAGGAGCTCCAGATGAGGACGGAGCTTAAACAGTTACTAGACGCGGGGCTGCTGGTGCCTTTTCAAAACCCTTGGTCATCTCCTCTCTTTCTTATAAAAAAGAAGAATGGAAGGTCATCAGGTAGTTATGGACTACCGCAAATTAAATAACTTTACCAAAAAAGGATAGTTACCCTATTCCCTTGAATTGAAAACGCTCTGGACTAACTCTCTGGATCCATGGTGTTTACCGCTATGGACTTGACTAATGGACACTAGAAAATAGATCTTTCTTCTCAGGACCAGGATAAATGTGCATTTATCTGTATTGAAAGCTTATTTCAACCTACTTGGCTGCCCCAGGGGTTATGCAATGTGCCTGCCACATTCCAGAGATCCATGGATCACATTCTGCAGGATCTTAATCTGAAAGTATAATAGTCTATCTTGATGATATCAAAATCTTCTCCAAAAACTTTCAATGAGCACCTCACGCATTTAAAGGAAGTTTTTTAACGCATGCGGTCATCTCAAATTAAGCTGCTCACTCAAAATGTACTTCTTTTCAGAAAAAGTCAGATATCCTAGGACACGCTATCTCACAAGCTTGGATTCAACCTCTCCAAGATAAGGTTGAAGCTATATCTAAGATGCCTGTGACTAAAACCTTTTGCAATATACAAGTGTTACTGGGCATGATGGGATACTACCATCTTTTCATCTTCAAATTTTCCCAGCTCAATGAGCCCCCTCGTACGCCTCTTGACCAAAAACATCCCTTTCCATTGGGGTGCTGGACAAAAGACCGCATTTGAAACGCTGAAAAAGTTGCTTTAGAAAAGGCCAATCCTACGCTTTCCTGATTATAGTAAACCCTTCATTTTGTTTACCATTGCCTCTGACTATGCTGTTGTAGCCATTTTGCTCAATTTGATGAGCATGGAGTTGATCATCCTGTTTCTTACTTCGGAAAGATGCTTTCCAAGGCGGAGAGCAACTACAGCATCACTGAGAAGGAGTGACTTGCTGTCTTTCTCTCTGTCAAATATTGCCCTTTGGTATAAGGAAGCTCATTTAAAGTAATTATCAACAACGCCTCTTTGAAGTCATTGCAGAATATGAAAGTCCCACTGTGTGGTTGACTCGGTGGGTAATGAAGCTCCAACACTATGATATGACCACTGAGCACTGAGCCAGGATGTGCCACATGAATTTTTATGGGTTAACTTGGCTTCCAGTCCTTCACTTAGAAAAAGTGAATCAGAGAGTCTAAATGACCTTCTAATAGCTACCGACGCTTGGGCTGATGAGGATGAACCCATCCAGAAGATGCTAGCTTGACACTCCTGCAACACCAAGGTGGAGAGCAGGAAGCTATACAAAAAAGTAGAAGTGAACTGGTTGCCCTACCTCCGACCTTCAAAGAGAGTATCTGTACCTATGGAGTCTCATTCTATCCTAGGGCACAGTGGAGTACAAAAGATCTATGTGTGGGTTAAAAATGATACTTTGGGATGGAGTCATGGAGACCTTAATCGAAGTCCTGGATGCCTGTCTGACAATCAAAAAGCATACAGCTTTAAGACCAGGTACCTATACCAACCTAATACTCCTCAACAGCCCTTCCATATGATTAGCTTAGACGTGGTTGGACCTCTACCCCAAACTACAGCTGGAAATTGAACTTTAATAGGGATTTACCACTTTATCGAATGGGTCAAGTCTGTGACTTTCCTTCTCAAACTTCCAAGGCTACTGCCACTTTCATTTATCAGTGTATCTTCACTCTCCGTGGTTGCCCCTCATGTTCTTCTCTGTGATAATGAAAAACTTCACCTCCAGTGTGGTCAAGATCCTAGCCACCTCTATGGGATCCCAGAAACTTTTTCAGCCTCCTACAACACTTCCACAAATGGTACTGTAGAAAGAGCCAATGGAACTTTATCCTCTATATTATGGAAGATGTCTACTTCAGACCTTCTTCACTGGGATCAATATGTGCCAAGTTATCTCATGGACTACTGTATCAGTTACCACAAAATCCTCAAAATGTCTTCTTTCCAGTGTTGTATGGCCAAGAACCTGGGGTGCCTGCGTTATTAGCCAAACATGTTTTCTCAGCTAGGACTAATGATCTGGATCCTGTCATGAAGAAGTTGTCCCAGCACATCATCCAGTTACAGTCTGAGACTATGACCAATTTAGCAAAAACTGTTACTAAAGAGGGCTAAGCTGCTAATGAGCCCTGGCCACCTCTTCCTTCCAAGAGTCAGCCTTGGTACTCTATTATTATAGCTGTACCATTCTTAGAAAAGAAAAGATTTGGTCCATCTGAGAATGACCTTTCTCCATCACTTATTGAAAAATATGAGTACTACATCAAATCTCTTTCTTCAGGAGTTACCATTAACTTAGTCCATGGACGGTTATTGCGGCCTTATTCTCCCCCTAACACTCTTGAAGGGGGTAATGTCAGACAATTACATATTTGATATTGGAAAAGAGTATTTTTGGGATGAATAAATTGATTAATGTCCAAAAAACTCTGGTTGATTCTCAGTGTTATCCTTCTAATTAGAGTAATTTTCTAGTCCTAACCTCCCACCAAAAACCCCTAATCTAGTCAGCGTGGGTGCTCTGCAACCCTGGCAGTTTAGGACGACCCATCTGGAACCTCGCCCAAGCACTAGCTCAATTTTGTTGTAAGTCACTAATAAAAACACAACCCTATTTATAAATCTTAGGAGGTCCAAGGGGATGAAAATAAATTCTGTGAAAATCATCCACTAAGAGATTTGATAACCTGGCTGTTAAAATCTTGGGCTTGGTTATTGCTCGCTTCTGGCCCTAGATTTCAACTGGCTAGATTTGTGGATCCTTGAGTTAATTATTTGATTGAATTTGATAGACTGGGGAAATAATAGTATGAAGACTATTATTGTTGATTGCCCAAAAGCCACGTTAAGAGTATTGTCCAACGCTAAAAAGGTACTTCTTTGTTTTGAAGACGTTCTTGTACTGGTAGGGAACCCTTTCCCTATTCTCTTCTCGCAGAGCCAAGCGGAGACTTGATAGTAACAACCTAAGAATATATGATCCTTGCACTCTTCTCTTAATAGTAATGTTAAAACAACCAATGTTGAAACAACTAAGTTAATATCAAGTTAGAATCTGTTTTATTAGGGAATAATTTGGGGTTTTTATAGTTATCATTGGCACACAACTTTACAGATGTCCGCTGAGAATTATTTGCGCTTCTATACTGGTTTGACCCTCAAGTGTTTTGCACTGAATCTCGTTGGGTACCATTGCCTTAAGTTTCTTAGGCAGCATAATACTCAGGTGGGTGTTGACAAAACAATTAGTATTAGAGACTCAAAACCAAATGTTTTGACTGATGACAATTATATTCTTCTTTAGCGTTAAAACGTTTTGCTAGTTTATGATGACTCCAATTCATTCTGCTCTGAACAATTCCCTACAATTCGATTGATTTTGTCAGGGATGATGTCCAATGATAATCTCATCAGTCAGCAGCCTCAAATATTATTGGGGATGATGCCTGACAATAATTCATTAGTTGGCAGCTTTAAATATCATTGGGGATGATGCCTGACAATAATCCCATTGATTGGCTGCCATTGCCAATCCTATATGATTATAACTTAAATCGTCAAATCTATTACTTGGTTAAAAGGTTGGATTATGTGGTCATCTGAAATTCCAACATATCCCCCTCTTGACCAGATTATCCAATGGAAGATAGAACCCTTGGGGATGGAAGCTGCCTTACCTTAATTACATATTTGCTTTATCATATCTCTATGTCCTCAGTGGAGTGCAGTTCTGTCTGACTCAATGCCCATATGCTCTGCTTGGTTTTGATGACTTTGTATCCTTTGTTGCTACCCATTGCTGCCTCTTCTCAAGCGCAATTCCCATGACATCATGTCACGCCAGCCCCATCTTCACATCTTTTACTGAAAGATCAACTGGTCCACCTGTACAAACCCCAGGAAGGGTCTCATTGTCACTTTGCCACCTGTACTTACCCCAGAATGGGTCTCATTGGCACCTTGCCACTTGTACAAACCCCAAGACAGGTCTCAACCTCATGTTGATAGGGACTATTTTGGCGGGTCTAGTTTCAGCCCATCCTGATCCTGATAAACGCTCAGGACTCATGCCCGTCACTATCTTTTCCTTCCTCCATGCTCAGTAGGTGAGAATATTGCTAGATGCATCACTGCTCGAATAAAAATCAGTTTTTGAATATTTTTTTACTTTTTATTTTTATTTTTATTTTTATGCATCTTTTTATCTTTTTATCTTTTTTTCCTATTTATACTTTTTTAAGCCCAATACTTTAGGTATTTTGTGTGGACCTATTGACTATTTGACCATCTTCAATATTCAATTGTATAGGCATCATTTGCTGACTTGATAATTTCAAATGGTCCCATCCATAGGCATCCAACTCATTTTCCTTTTTTTAAATTTCTCCCATCATTATTTGTTGACTCAAACATTCAAATTAACTTGACACATTTTTCTCAATCCAAATTCTTCAAGATATGATCCTATTTCTTGTCAATGGATACATTTTTCTATATCCAAATTTTGTCTAAATCTGATTTTATTTCTCAGCTTTAATTGCCAACTTGAATGTTTAATTAATTCTGGTGATAGATCTGTAAATGATCCACTACTTGCACAGATTAATTTGGTAACGTATTTATTTGCTAAAGTCATCTGGATCAGATATTATTTTTGCCATTTCTTGCGTTTACTCATTAAATGACTAATTTAAGATCAACTGACTTCATCAACTACTCTCTGGATTAATCGCCTCTCATTTTGATTTTATCTAATGCCTCAGGACTTCTCATGGCAGACCTAGTTGCAACCAAAGCTGGTCATGCCAATGACTTTATTCCATGTAGATATCTGGCGGAACAGGTTCTCTTGCAGTTCTAGATAGTTCCACATCTAGACTGAAAGGCCTTTTCCCAATTTTTGGGAAGTTTCATCCTCCTCTTGAGGAATCACAACATTCACAGATTGTCATAATTTCTTTTCCCAATTTTGGGCAGCGAATTGTCCCATCGCTCCATTTTTCCAGTAGTGGCTAGTTGATTTATCCTTCCACTTGGATCCATTGGGGTTTTTCCCCATTATGACTTGATTCTGCTGAATAACGACTTTTTCATTGGTTAATGGAATTGCATCTTCTAATTCCATTATAGTTTGAGCATCCTCAATTGAATTCGTCATAAAATTAATTGGGTGCATCAAAAGTTGCTCCCAACATCTTCAGATGGTCCACCATCTGTGAGGTCATTATTTCAGTTACTAGTGCTGCTACCATAATCCAATGTAATTCTCAGTAGGGACAAAGTGTCAACTGCATGGTTATGCGTGAATCAAAGTCAGTCAACACATGTGCTCCTTCCAAGATCTGGGCTTTTGGTATCTGGTCAGCAAAACTAGCCAGGTTCTAATCTTTGCGGAATTGGATACCCATGAACTATTTTTTATAATTCACCATCCAAGTAGGGCTTCCAAACTCCAACATAATGGCTTCTTTTGCTTCTGTGTATGACCAGTTGTCCCCATTGAGGTGAGGTAGCACCAGATTTTGGCAGTCAGTGTTAAGGCAGTTCAATATGGTCACTGCCTTTTTGATAGTCCACATAGCTGAACATGGTCACCTCAAATAGGCGGAAAAACGCCAGGGCGTTATCCTGGTGAAAGGCGGGCAATTTCAGCATATTTCTAAATTTCTCAATTGCTCCGCTTATAGAAGATCCTGATCCAGTTACTCAAGAAGCCATAGGAGTGGCTTCAGGAGTCATTTCTGACACACCAGCAAATGGTTTAGGCATATTTTGGGGCTGAGAGGTCTTCCCAATTGGCATTTTGCATGTCTTTTCTTTGGCTTCATTCGCCTCAAATTGTTCACACTCACATTTGTGTTTTTCCAATTCCTCAATATGATTGGTCATTTTTGCCATCTCCTCATGAAACCATTGGATGCATTCTTGATCCGCTTCCCATTCAATTAATTGAAATAAAATTTCTTGACAAGTTCACCCTCTTTCCGCTTCAAAGAGGAACCTATTCCACACAGGTCATTATTCACCATTCCTAATTGTTTAAGCATCTCTTCCTCCTTGATCATACGCTCCTCTAAGGTACTAACCTCAGCTTGAGATGCCATGCTGAGCACATTTTGATTGATGACCTGTAGTTCCACCCAGAGCTTCTGAAGCTCTTCCTTATAAGACATCGTTAAATTGGATTTTGACAACTTAACTACCCCCTGTAGTTAGCACCAATGTTAAAACCTTGGTCTTGGTTGATCGCTCGCTTCTGGCCCTAGATTTCAACTGCACAAATTTGTGGATCCTTGCGTTGATTATTTGATTGAATTTGATAGACTGGGGAAATAATAGTATGAAGACTATTATTGTTGATTGCCCAAAAGCCACGTTAAGAGTATTGTCCAACGCTAAAAAGGTACTTCTTTGTTTTGAAGACGTTCTGGTACTGGTAGGGAACCCTTTCCCTATTCTCTTCTCGCAGAGCCAAGAGGAGACTTGATAGTAACAACCTAAGAATATATGATCCTTGCACTCTTCTCTTAAGAGTAATGTTAAAACAAACAATGTTAAAACAACTAAGTTAATATAAAATTTGAATCTGTTTTATTAGGGAATAATTTGGGGTTTTATAGTTATCATTGGCACACAACTTTTCAGATGTCCATTGATCTTTATTTGTGCTCCTATACTGGTTTGACCCTCAAGTGTTAGGCACAAACTCTTGTCAGGTACTGTTTCCTTGAGTTTCTTTGGCAGCATAATTCTAAGCTGGCCAGTGACAAAACAATTAGTATTAGGGACTTGAAACCAACTGTTTTGGTTTATTATTTTTCTACTCTTCCTCCAGTGTTCAAACGTTTTGGTAGTTTCCAATGACTGCAATCTGTTCCACTCTGAACAATTTCCTACAATTCAATTGATTTTTTTCAGGGATGATGCCTGACGATAGTCTCATCAGTCATTGATCTCAAATATCATTGGGGATGATGCCTGACAATAATCCCATCAATTGGCTGCTAAAGCCAATTCTATATAATTACTCTTAATCATTGAATCTTTTAATTGGTTAAAAGGTTGGATTATGTGGTCATCTGAAATTTTGACACTGGCCAATCTACTAATGCTTTCCTAATATCTGATTGGCGCAATTACTATAAAGTGCTGCCACACAGTTACAACATCCTGACTGACAATCCAACTCCCAGGACAAAAGCCGCTTCAAGGTAGAAAGGATCTTGAGAGACCTGATTGGCTCAAGTTTAATTTATCTAAATTGAGCATCCTCACGCCTATTATAAATTCCGCTGCCCTTCCTAAATTTAAGCCCCAACTTACCTTAAATACAGGGAGTCAACCTTATAATTGGGGACCACTTATTACCACCAAATTTGATTAATAGAATTATTATAAAATCTAACTTCTTATTCTTATAATTTATATTTAAATTAAATTAGTGGTCAACTTCTCCCCTAATCCTTGATAGCATTTGCAATTTCTTACACTCTTCATTCTGCTAAATATTGTTGAAATCCTGTGCACTAGCATTAGAGAGACTAAACTTTGCCAGGATTCCAACAGTAACAATCGGGGCTCCTAAGAACCTGTTCATCACCTCAACATATGTGAACTTATGCTGAAGAAGAGTTGACTCGATCATTTGGCAGACTAGGTTGCATTGGCATGCAACTCCCCATAGCTCAAATAATACACAATGGTAAGTTTGAATTTCGCTGCATTTGAGGGTCCCAGACATCACTTGCTAAGAGATACCAATGCAAAAATATACCCCTAACAGGCTGAGGTACAGCATATGTTTCATACACCACCAGCTTCTATCACCTAGTGGGCTTCACGGGGCTGCACCATCTTGGCTACAAATCTACCCTGTCATGACTCCAGGAATGTGCATGACTGCTCTCACGGTATTCTAAGACGTTGGATTCCTCTGCCTGAACTTGGTTTATTGTGACCTCAGGTCCCTATATATAACAAATCTTAATAACTAAATTCCCCATAGCGCTATTATAAGTAAATGGGCTTTATTTTGGAAGAAGCAAACCAAAATATATAGAAAGCCTGTGAGATAAAGGGAATTTATCCTCACCTGATAAATAGTAGTCCTGCAAGAGCTATACAAATTAAAAAATTAGGCATTGCCAATGCTCAAAAAATGCTAACATTCTGACATTCATCCACTGGATGATAAAGGGACCCTAAATTAATTAGAAATCCGCTGTGAATATAAGTAATTATACACTGATGAATCCCCCCTCAGGTTGGGACCATCTAGTACTAAAAAAATATAAGTAATTATTATAGTTATCCCAAAATGCATTGACTCACCAATTAATTCAAGTCAGAAAATTGAAATTACAACCATAATTGTAGCATATTTCATAAGTTCTGACCTTAGGAAGACTATGTAGTTATCAATCGTTACAATGACGTCATAACATGGAGTATAACAAAGCAGACGTCCCCGCCAAACTGAATCCTTCTTTGAAAAGCTCAGGACTTTCTTCAGTATATTTAATGTGTACATTAAGCACTTCCCAAATACTACAACTGATCTTGATTAGGTAGGGTATGCCATCACCACCAATATGTTTCTTGAATGGTATAACACCACCTTCTCCCCAAAAAAGCCTTGTCATGGATTGCAGCCTGTTTAAGCCAACCAAAGTCTTACACTGGTCTTACAAACATATTCCACCTGCAAACATTTTTGATTTGAAAAGGCCAGCTGTACAAAAAAAATTAAGTGGAGCGGGGTCTCTTCCAGTACTGGTCACCAGAGGCTGCCATTATTTAGAGTAAAATGTGTCTTTACCCCCTCAAAATAAAATAAAGGATATGAAACAGAGCCAGCAACAATCTTGTAAATGATTAAGCAAGCCTGGGGGATACTAAAAACATTCACGAGACCTTAAACAGCTGCTCCTTCCCCCTAGATAAATGAATAATCTGGAGGGACCATGCTACCCTAAATGAAGTGATGGACTGGGATGCTATCAGAATTTTGGAATGCACAAATTCAGCTGGGACAGAATATGATAAATTATCTGACTTGTCCCGTTTTGATTCACTTTGGTTATAAAAACTTTGGGTATGTTGGAGTTATCAATATCTGATAACTATTGTTCAGGTTTGTTACCCTATGTTCCATTTGATGTAATATTTTAGAATCTAATCCCAAGTTTGTTGACTATTAATGTTTCATCAGGGGATGATCCCAAACAATGTTTGCAAGGAGTCATATTATTTAGCTTAATTATAAACAATTAATTTTCTTATGCAAATCAATCTGGGATTGTTGCCAATTGATGAGGGTGTTTTTGAAGTTATTAAAGCGTTGAAAACGCTTTCCATCGCAGTAACTTGCATGTTAAACTGAATGATGCAACCTGCTACTAATGGGTAAATGGTACCATTAACTAAGCATGTCACTAGCTCAGAAAGTTTAATTTACTGGGTTAGATAGAGGTTTTGAGACAAACTATATAAGAATCCAACCCTGGAGGGTTATAATAAAGTTTGGGGTGGATCCTGACTAAGTGGATGAAGTTTTTATTGTTTGAGATGACTCATTAAGTTAAGTACATTGGCAATAGATTCTGTTCCTATTGGGGTGCCAACAGAAGATTTGGGCACCAAATTCCCTATTCAAACTCCTTGTATATTCATAATAAAACAGAGTTTAGAAAGGTATATATTATTATAATCTTTTATTGTGCTCTTCTTTTAGATTTGAGAAGATAGGTTTGCTTAATATTTTTTTGCTTTCAAATACTTTTGTGATTAGAGTTGAAGGAAAATATTTCCTTGTTCAGATAGTTCTCCAGTTCTCTTAAGTAAAGAGTTGAAGGGATAATTCTCTTGTCCAGATTGTTTCTGAGTTTCCAGAAGAAAAGTTGTCAGTAACTTCATGTACGTGAAATATCTAAGCGAGTTTGTACCATTGGTCATGAGAAACACAACTGGATAGTTATATTATAAACCTCTTGTATTAACAGTTCTCTTGGTTTTACTAAAGTTAAAAAAGGGCTTGAATCTTTAAACTAGCAGAGATGTCAAAAAAACTAAAAAAGGGTTGAAATAGACTACTTTTATTGATTTATAAAGTGTCAATAATTATAGGGCGTATGGGGATGTGGTGCCTTATGGGCCTTCATGGCCTAGCACGATCAGGATCTTTTAATGTCTTCTGGATCAACCGCCTGGTTGGCGCCCTCATTGTTTTACGTTGCTCAAGTGACTGCAGCGGTGGGGACCACACCTTTAAAGGTTCAGAAAGTGGTAAAGGATTTTAAAAGGGTCTCTATTAATTCTCATGTGCATGATACTTCCTGATTTAATCCCATATTGGTTCTTTCAGAGTAAGGTTCCATTTGCGCTGGCTCTAGAGTTGACTTATTGAGGCTTGATTTGGGAGTAAGGGATTTAAACCAGCCCATAATCTCAAATTATGACAAGCTTTCCTCAAGATCTTGTCAGAAGGAGTATAGGGACAAAGGAAACAATCATCTACTCAATTCACCATTGTCTCCTGATTGACATCAGTTATGGAGTACTCTGAGTTCACCTTATGAGTGACCTTATAAGGTCCATACTAAAGAACGTCAGGCTTGTTCTGTCAACCTCTGAGTCGATGGTGATAAAAGAGAACAAGTTCACCAGTTAAAAAATTTGTAAGTATGATTGTCAGACATTTGCCCTCTCAGCTGTAAAGTAAAAATGTCTTGGGTCAAACTCAGCCAAAACAAGGAACTGTCGACCATTTATGAGTTTCCAATGACCCTGAATGCAATCTTAATAATAATGATACCGAAAATATTGGGGATATTGGCCAAAAGAACCTGGCTGGATCTTAGTGGAACCCCATTAATTGGGGAAACACCATTATGACACCTGCATGGGTGCCAACCTTAAAACAAAACAGTCAGATTTACCTGACCTCATGAAAGACCTTGGGGCAACCATCTGAAGATACTCCCCTAAACACCACCAGGTCCTTCAAAACACCTACGCGGGGGAACCCCTTTTATAGGCATGGTAGAGGTCCCCCAAGGTTAAAGTAATTTATCTAGCGGTGATTGGTTGCATTACATCAAAACCTTACTGCATAGGTACATTCTTCCCCAAAACCCCAACTTTCGTTTTAACAAAAAAGTAACTCACTTTTCCCAAGATCTGATAGGATCAAAACCCATATTACCTAAATTGTAAGCATCAAAGCTATTCCAAACCTATCCCTGAATTCCCTCTGACCCTCAAAATCAGTTTAAATACTGATTGTCAAATATCAGGAAAGGATTGCTTTTCTTCTTACCCCACGCTCATAATAAAAAAAAAAATTCACATCTTATAGTAGCGCTTATTATTTATTATATTAAAAATTTTGTGGGATCCAGCGGCGTAGCACCAGTGAGCAGAAAAAAGCTGGATCCCTTCAAAATGTTGCTCACTACAGGGGATCTCTGTACACCAAAACTAGTTGCTCTTGAAAAGCAACTAACAAGCGCTTTGTTCCGTCTTGAGGAGCTTGAGCAGCGCCCTTATAAACTCCCCATTAAGGAAAAGTAACCCCTGGGGAAGGGAGCATTGCTACCTTTTTATACGTTTACAAAGCTACTATGGATGGTGCCACCAACAAGCAAAAGGTTTGACACATCCTTCCTTGTTTAAGCCACTTAGCACAAGAGATGATAGTACCCAACCTGAGCCCTGAGTACACCTGGTCAGAGGTGAAGGAGGCTCTTTTGGCTGAATTTGGGTCAAAGCAGAGTCTACATCGGGAAAAACAGGCCTTTATGCGCCTTAGCTTGTATGAGGGTGAATCACTTATTGCCTTTGCTGAATGATTTTACCTCTCTGCGCAAAGGTTATCCTCCTTTAACCTGCTCACCCTTGACGATGCTATCACTTCCCTGTTATCTGAGTTAATTTCTCAACCCTCTCTAGCTAGACATATCATCTTGGTGAAATGCTACTTTACAAATATCTGCAAAATCAAGG
This sequence comes from Massospora cicadina, assembly GCA_022478985.1. Lineage (NCBI taxonomy): Eukaryota > Fungi > Entomophthoromycota > Entomophthoromycetes > Entomophthorales > Entomophthoraceae > Massospora > Massospora cicadina. Next base: position 102,432 of record JAKSZP010018495.1, read on the forward strand.
AGGCTTTGTTGAATGTGGCAAAACTTCATTTATGCGCCACAACAAATGAAGCTGAGGTGACAACCTTGGCTCTAACCATCGAGGAGCATCCGTCTGTTAAACATTTGGGAGTGAGCTCACCTGTGCCTATCCTCCCTGCTAAACCTGATTCCTCATTATGACTTAAAAAGGATACAACGATTTATTGTAAATCAGAGTTCACCTCTGTGCCTTCTCTTCCAGCCAAGCTGGTAAATGCAGCCCCTAAGGCTAACCAATCTTCTGCGGCCATCTCCCATACTTCCATCGCGGCCTTGCTCGTTGTTGAAAATACCCTTGGGAAGGAATCTGAGGGGGGTTATGATGATGTCAGATACTATATCTTGGGAGCACCTGCGGAAGTAGATGTTCCTGATCACTTAAACGCTGGAAGAGTAGATTTTACCACCATACCTGAGGGAATGTAACTCATCCAAATTTTAGGATGTCCAAAAGTATTTAATGCCAGTAATGGTGATCAATTCTTAGCTAGCTTGTTTTTACCTCTTCAGCGGGTCCAACCCATGAAAACCATCTTGAATAAATATCCAGAGACTGATCATAAACTAACCTCCACCTTTTGGCTTAAGGAGGTCTTAGCTTTGGCACAAAACTTTGGAGGAACCCTCACAAAAGTTGAAGTGGTTATATAAAAAGTTTGAATATTGGCCATCTTGGACACTGGCTCCCCAGTTAACGTGATTTTTACAAAGCTTATCAAGAAGATCAAGATATCACCTGATTTAGAGTACACGCAAGAATTTGGAACCACAGATCCCAACAATACTCGTGCTATTGGGGCATACTCTTCCCTTCCCATTCAAATTAGAGAGCTTATCCTATCAGCCCCTGCTGTGGCTTTGGACAACAACGCATATGATATGCTCATCAGCACTCAGTTTAAATTGAGTATAAGGGAATAATTAATATGAAGCAAGGTTTCCTGTCGTTGATCAACTATGAAGTCCCTTTAGTACTATCCAACAAAAAGAAACCCGCAAGCACAAATAATCCTGCCTGGTTTCATACCCCTTTTCCACTATGACTTTACCTTATTCTACCTCCGTATGCAACACTAAGAAATTTCCCAACTCAGTGGATGTGAGGGATGGTATTACTTTCTATGCTGTAGATGAGGTATTAATTAAGCCTGGTGAACAACGCATGGTTGACACTGAAATCACGATCCAAATCCCACACCACTGCTTGTTGCATATTACAAGTCTTGAGGGCGTTAGCCCTTTGAAGCCTCAGGTATTGCCTGGGATACTAGGCCCAGCCTACCAGAGGCCTATTACCCTTTTTCTGGGAAACCTCACCAGAAAAGACATGGTCATTCGAAAACACTAGGAGATTGGTTGAGTTTTTTACTTCCAGTGGAAGGTATTAACGTATCCACTCCATTGGCTCTATGGCGGATTTGGGTTTGTCTACAGATAATCTGGTATTTACTCTATCTAATGTTTATATTTCAGATGAGTTAGCTCCAGTCAAATTGGAAAAGTTCATACTCTATTAGATGAATATAGCGACATATTCTTAAGTCAGACAATGATCATGGTTACATGAAAGGCTGGTGTCACTCCATTGATGTAGGTGATGCCCCCTATTTGGTCAAAACCTTACCATAAGTCAAAGGTAGAAGAAGAGAAAATGAGGACGGATCTTCAGCAGTTGCTAGATGCGGGGTTGTTAGTTCCTTCACAAAGCCCTTGGTCTTCTCATCTACTGCCTATTAAAAAGAAAATGGAGGTCATTGGATAGTTATAGACTACCAAAAGTTGATTAACCTTACAAAAAAGGATATCTACCTTATCCCTCGCATTGATGACACCATGTCCCAACTTTCTGGATCTAATTTCCTTTCCACCATGGATTTAGCTATTGGCTATTGGCAAATGGACCTTTCCTCTGAAGATCAGGAGAGATGTGCTCTCATTTGTAGTGAAGGTCTCTTCCAACCACCCTGAGTACCTCAAGGGATGTGTAACGCACCTGCATCTTTTCAGCATGTGATGGACTACATATTATGGGACTTGTGGTTAACTTGTTGCATTGTATATCTTGATAATATTACAGTGTTCTCAAAATACTTCAATGAACATCTTAATCACCTGAAGGAGGTGTTTCAGCAATTAAGCAAATCAAATATCAAGTTGAAACCTTCAAAGTGTACCTTCTTCCAAAAGAAATTGGATTATCTTGGACACTCATTTCCTGAAAAGGAATCCAACCCATGCAAGATAAGGTTGAAGCGATTTTGAGAATGCCTCCCTTTAAGAATCTATAGTAAATTCATGTATTTCTAGGATGAGGGGGTATTGCCATCAATTTATCCAAATTTTCCCAGCTCAGCGAACCACTCATTTGCTTAATGACTAAAAACACCCCCTTCTATTGGGGTGCTGAATAAAAAGCCGCTTTTAAGACGTTAAAACAACTGCTATAACAACGTTCAATTCTGAGACACCCAGATTACAATAAACCTTTTAACCTGTTTACTGACGCTTAAGACTATGCCGCTGGGCCATCTTAGCCCAATTAAATGAAAATGGTGTAGTTCATCCAGTATCCTATTTCAGTAAGATGATGTCAAAAGTGGAACATAATTATGGTAAACTGAGAAGGAGTGCCTTGCTGTTCTGTTACTGTGAAGCACTACCGCCTTTTTTATATGGGACCGCCTTCACTGTGATTACAGACCACGCTTCATTAAAATGGTTACAAAACATGAAGGACCTTACTGGCTGGTTAGCTCTTTGGGCTCTAAAGCTCCAGCCTTATGATATGAAGATTGAACACTGTGCTGGGACCCATCACTTAAATGTTGATGGATTAACGAGGCTTCCAGTCCTTCACTTGGATAACAGTGAGGTGGAGAGGTTGCATGATCGATTAATGACCCCAAATAAATGGGAAGATAAGAATGAGCCCGTCCAGAATATGTTATTCCAGCACTCCTGCAACACAAAAGTGGAGGATGAGAACTTGTATAAACAAATGGGGCAAAGTGGCTGCCTTACCTTTGGCCCTCAGAACGCTTACCCTCTATCCTAGAAGCTCACTCCATCTTAGGTTATGGAGGGGCGAAGAAAACATGAGAGTGGATTAAGGATTGGTACTATTGGGATGGAATGATAGAATCAATTATTGATGTCTTGGAAGCTTGCCTTACATGTAAGAAACAATCCAGTTTCAAGATGTGATACCAGCATCAACCCACTACCCATCAACAACCATTCCACACCATTAGTTTGGATGTATTGGGCCCTCTTCCTCAGACTACTAGTGGGAACAAATTTATACTAGTAGCTATTGATCATTTCACTTAGTGGATGTAGCCGTGGCTCTTCCTTCCCAAATGGCCAAGGCCACAGACACCTTTTTACATCAAAACATTTTCTATCAACATGGCTGTCCCCAAGTACTACTCTGCGACAACAGAAAGAACTTCACCTACAGAGTAGTAAACTCTGGCTAACTCTATGGGAGCACAACAATTTCTCTCAGCTCCATAAAATCCCTCTACCAACAAAACTGTGGAGAGAGCAAATGGTACCCTGGTATCCATCCTACAAAATATGACCTCTTCTGATCCACTTCACTGGGATCAATACTTACCCAGTGCCCTCATGGCTTACAAGATTAGTTATCACCAGGTATTGAAAATGTCTCTATTCCATGTGTCAGGATTTTAACCAGATGTATCATTCTGATAGTATCAGAATTAGGGGTTTCAGTTAGTCAGGCATAATTGCCAGCTAATCGCCTAGTTTGATACTATTCATTGTTATATGTTTAATTGAGTTTAGGTTCGGTGGAAGCTGCGTTTACTGCCAAAATGCCATCTAAAGATTGTTGTGGGAATTTCCGGTGGAAAGCCAATAAATTCATTATGAATTATCCGAAAAAATGGTTCTGCCAACTAATTAGGAGCACTGGTGACTCATACCGAGGATGCTCAAAGTTCTATTCAATTATGAATTTATATATGATTGACCAGCGACTTATGATGAGATTGGATTGACCTAATATTAATATTTGGTGATCAGATGAGTGGATCAGGAGGGAATCTCTATGAAGTATGAATGAATAAGGTTTACGATCTGATGGAGTTTTGGAATCAAGAGGCTGATGGGTTTACCAGTATTTGATTGGCTAAAGGGCACTTGGGTACAGTAGCCCTGAAAATATATAAATAGTCATTCATTCCCTCCTAATAAACCTACTTCGTTTTCCCATCTTTCCTATTTGTTTGTAGTAGCTTAAAGCAACTAGAGTGGGGAAGGTGGGATATATGATCCCTGATAGTGCAGGTGATCATGCATGAAGTGGCCAGTGCTGCCAGCTCCCATGCCTCCTCCCTATGAGAAACCAATGATAACCTGGCCATCTGGCTACCAGAGGATGCACTGACTGGCTGCCAACCTTGTGGTGTGCAGCGCAGGAGTGCCATAGCCACCCAGGAAGGGGGATGGACTTGCCGGGGCATGACTAAATGGGTTGGTGAAGGGTTGCAAGGGTGGGGCAGCGCAGAAGTGCCTGAGTCACCCAGGAAGGGGGCAAGACTTGCCAGGGCACACGCTGAGGACACCTGGGGCTAAAGGCGAAGCCGTTGGTGGTTAGTTGGTGGGTTGGACGCGGACTTATAGGGTTTGGTAAACCAATGAAGGTGAAATGGCAAAGGGCCAACCAGTATGAAGACTGGTTGGCCTAGCACACTAGCAGAGCCCATGGTTGATTTTGTGACACCGTGTCTTGTATGGGTGAGAACCAGGAATGCCTGCTCTCTTAGTTAAAGATGTATTCTCCTCTAGAGTTGAGGAGCCTGAGAAAGTTATGAGAAGATTGGCTCGAGGCATCATCCAGCTCCAACCAGAGGCAATGACAAACTTAGTAAAAACGGCGACAAAAGAAGGGCAGGAAGCCAATAAGCTAAGAACTCCCCTACCTACATTCCGAGTATCCGACATAGTATTATATTAACATAACTACATCACTCCTAGAAGCGGTATGCTTGGATCAATATGGGAAGGTCCCTTCACCATCACCTACAAAAGAGGTAATGAATATTCTATAAAATCTCAAGCTACTGGAATCACCATCAACTGAGTACATGGCTGCTTCCTTTGGCTTTATTCTCCCTCCACCATTCTTGAGGGGGGTGATGTTGGGCATTTGCCCTCTCAGCTTCAGAGGGAGAATGTCTTGGGTCAAACTCAGCCAAAACAAGGAATTGTCAGCCATTTATGAGTTTTAGATGACCCTGAATTTGATCTTAATAATAACGATACCAAAAAATTGGGGATATTGGCCAAAAGACCCTGGTTAATTCTCAGTAGAACCCCGTTAATTGGGGTAACACCATTTCAACACCTGCATGGGTTCCAACCATAAAATTAAATGGTTGGATTTCCCTGACCTCATGAAGGACCTTGGGGCAACCATCTGAAGGTACTCCCCCAAACACCATCAGGTCCTTCAAAAAACCTACGCGGGGCCACCCCCTTTTATAGACGTGGCGAAGGTCCCCAAGGTGAAAGTAATATATCTAGCGGTGATTGGTTGTGGTAAATCAAAACCTTACCACATGAGTATGTTCTGCCCAAAACCCCAACTTTCATCTTACCAAAAAATAACTCATTTTTCCCAAAATCTGATAGGATCAAAAGCCATATTACCTAGATTGGAAGCATCAAAGCTATTCCAAACCTATCCCTGAATTCCCTCTGACCCTCAAAATCAGTTTAAATACTGATTGTCCAATATTGGGAAAGGATCGCTTTTTTTCTTAGCCCCACGCTCATAGTAAAAAGCAAAAATTACATCTTATAGTAGCGCTTATTATTTAATATATTAAAAATTTTGTGGGATCCAGCGGTGTAGCACCAGCAAATAGAAAAAAGTTGGATTCCTACAATATTTGCCCAAAATTAAATTGGAATGTTTTCATTTCTGTGGTGGTGATTGTCAGGCTCTCTACCTGAATTAAAGATTCACATGAGTCAGATGATGGGAATTGAACCCAATATGCTAAAGTAGCTGAAACTTGTATTGGGGATAATCTCTGATGAATTCCAAGCCCACTTATTATTGGGGATGATCCCTAAATAATTTTGAGCCCTCACAATATAAGGGACAATCCTCAACTAATGCGGCCAAATGTTATTTGCCCAAAGCCTCCTACCCTTTGGTTCAAACTCAATCCATGTGGCAATAAAATACTATTTGACCAATATAATCAGTCTGCCACAGAATTACTAATTGATAAACAAGTGTAAATCTTGGCTTGTTCCACCCGGAGATTTACTAAAGAAATCTTGCTGAACTCCCATATAGTCCTTCTCTAAGAAAATAAAGAAAACTCTCTCTTTTGTTATCTTTAAGTTAAGTTGGCTACTCTACTATCTAAGAAAAAGTTAATAGTTAGGATTTAGAACTCCAAGGGACGTTATCCTAAGAAAAGACTTCTGTCTAAGAAATTTAAAATACTTTATAACCCAGCGCCCAGGAACTTTGGGTTTCAAGTTCTTATAAATTTATAGGTACAAGTGTTTGAAAGTCCTTAATCCCAACAGTGACAATGCCTTCCGTGGTAGGGCTTAAAGCTAGACAATTTTATTAGCTAAGGCCCTCATAGCTAGATCAGAGTTCTTAGGTATGAGGTAAAAAGAAGGGGCTTAATAATACTTGGTAACTGGGGGGCACTCACATATAGATTTTCAAAGGGGAACATCTTGATGATTTAATGGTATCTTTCAGTAAGCAAGCAAAGCGCTAGGTAAATAATAATTCCAGAGAGCAGGGTCTGAGGAGGCCATCTTCCACAAATGAGGGACAGGGGTTACATTAGCACAATCCTCCACCCCATTGGTTGATGGGTGATAAGGGGCGGTAAAACTCTGGTTAGTTTTAAAAAGTGAAGATAGTCATTGGACCACCTGTGAGGTGAAATTTAACCCACTGTCCAAAAGTAAAGTTTATGGCCATTTATGCTGTGTAAAAACAGATTAAAAATAAGGAATAGATCTACAGCTATAGCCATGGCAACGGGGACAGAAATTGCTTCAACATTTGGGCAAATGTTCCACATCTAAGAGGATATATTTATGGCTATGCAATCTGGTGGAATTTGGGCCTACTACGTTGATGCTAATGACTTAAAAGGGCTGACAGGGCAACAACTGAGTGTTGGTTCAGGGACTGGCTTGATATTGAGATCAGCATGTCATACATGCTCCAGGACCTCTTGTATGGTTTCTATCATTTGGTCCCAATAAGCATTATTTCTACAGCCACTCATGCGTCTTCTTTACTGCAATGTGTCCAACAGTTGCATGTGCTTCCAGGATAACGTCAGTTAAAGAATAAGGGTGGATATAAGAGAGCCATAACTTATTGACTATATTATAAAGCATTCCTTCCTTGATCTGAATGTACTGGGTCATTTTTCAGAGCTTGGCTTGAATATCAGGAGTTTTCAATTCCCAGCGTTCTAGTTGGCTGATTATATTGTAAAGTCAGTCCTCCTTGGGGGTCAAAGCAGCTAGCACCAGTATCCTGAAGAGACAATTGGCGGTCTGGTGAATCGCTCCTGTGCAGTGGCTTTAGTAAAATTGTAGTTCAGCATTAGGTCCCAACTGCTACCCCGGCCTTCTAGGCCCTTCATTTTCTGCAGCCATCAGAGCGAGAAATGGTTGGTGATGATGGTGAAGTGGATTTCATAGAGTTAGGGCCAAAGATGTTTGATTGCTAACAAGACAGCCAGGTACTCCCATTCAGTCATGTTATAGTTCTACTTGGCCTTGATCAAGGTTTTTCTAAATTAAGCCACTAGATTATCAGCCTGATTTTCATTGTGTTAGGCCTGGATGGCCCCAAAGGCGACATCACTCACATCTGTGAATAGCAAGAAGGGTCGATAGAATTGTGGATGAACTAAAATTTATTTAGTGCAAAGAGCAGTCTGCAATGCATTAGATGTATGATCTTGCTCAGGCTGCTACTTGGGAGGCACATTCTTTTGCAAAAGATAAGATATGGGCTTATCTAGGTCATCAAATTAAGAGGGTAAACTGACATTATTAGCCCACCATTTCATGAAGTACCTGAATGTCTCAGGATATGGAGGAGCGACACTTCTTTATAGCGTAACTTTGTCTGGGATAGGATAGATACCATCTTTCAAAACATTGTTTCTGAGGAACTGCATTTCTGATTAGAAAAATGAGCACTTCTAAGGTTTGAGTTTATCAAAGCTTTCCTTAGACAATTGAAGACTTCCTGGAGGTGCTCCACATTACCATTAAGGTCCATGAAAAGAAGTTGATATCATCAAGGTATATGAGGACACAGGATAATTTTAGGTCCCCAAGGAACCGTCCATGGCGCGTTAAAAGGTGGCCAGCGCGTTGAAAAGGCCCTGAGGAATCCTCATTGGTTCGAATAGCCCTTCATTGGTGTTAAAATTTATGGGGTTCTTGATTATTCTCATCTGATAACCCCTAAATTAGTTAACTGCACAGGTTCATTATTGTGCAATTCTCCACGTCATATGATAGTAAAAAGTTTTCTGTTTAACAATAGTATGGAGACTATTATCTGTAGTTGAATAATGTACTAGAATTATGCCCAACGCTTATCCAGTATTTCCTCTTGAAATACTTAGGATGTCCTTAATATGGATTCGTTCCCTGGTATCACCTAACTCAATCTATGCTCAGATTATCATTTATGGTTTCCCTCTAGTGACACACAATCTGCAGCAATCCCTGATTTAATTAACTTCTCTTCTCTGGATCACCGCTCAGATCCTTATGTCTTTATCCTAAATAGTCTTTCAATGAGAGCACATGGCAAAATTTCTTCAGAAAGAATAGAGCTTAAATTGGATTCTGATAAAGTATATCTTCATATTACTCTGATAATTAGCGCTTTCTGTCTAAGTATATATCTCAGTAGATGTCTAAGTATTCTTTTCTTCTCTTTTCTCATAAGGTATATTAAGGGATATAACTGATAACGTTAAGGCTTTGTAATCAAATGGTAAACCATTTAGTTTTCACTGCTGAAAACTGGGTTTGAAACTTTTGGGGACGCAAGTAATTTTTTGGTAAATATTACTAATACAATTTTCAACTATATAATGGTCTGATGTAAGAAATAGAAAAGTTCTAATATTGAATAACAGATAGCCGCCAATCTTCTTTATAACTGATTTCCACCTCAATCAGGTAACATCTTACATACCAGTGTTTCTCCCTCACTTAATGGGACTAGAGACATAAGCCTATGTTTTTCAAGGCTTCCTGCTATACAAGGATCTCGGTCTACCTGGCCAATTAATTCCTTAGCACCTGTACCAACCACAGGATAGGTAAACAAAAATGGAGAGTTGAGCCAATCTTTATCTCTTCCCAATTATCTAAGTATATTTTATTAGTGAATTTTTAGGGGATTTATAGTGGGAATTTGGCGTCCAACCCTCTGTTAGCACCTCCTCAATGAAATGGCAGCCGTTGCCACTGAATTACCCATCCTTGTCTCATCAGTGATGGTCTTCCCCATCCTGACTAGGATTCCATCATTGGACATCCTCAAGACCTAAAATAGAAAGAGGCAGAAAATGTGTCCCTAACGTTTTCCTCTCAATCCCAGTGAACCAACCATATTTGGCACATGAACTTCTTAGGTAATGGGACTTGTTACCTTTTAAGGCAGGTCACAAACCAAATTATTAATTCTCTAGTTGCAGGTGGCATCACTAGCCTCACAATTTGATCCTTGAATTCCCAATTGGTCAGTGATGAAACCCAACTGATCCCAATTGGTACACTTGATAGTCAATCATCAATCAACTATCAGATGCCCCTACTTTGTCAGCAACTCTGCCCGATGAGATCTTAAGCATTGATCCAGGTTGATCAATGACAGATCTGATTTAGGAAAATAACCTAAAATCCTTAAACATTGTTACCCCAAAATCAGGGTCAACTGATATCCAATTCACTTTGCTATAGGGGATTATCCCCTAGTGACCCCTGGTAATCTAGTTGGCTGGGAATATGAGAAAAAATCCCAACACTTACCCCCTCTTGCCTAGATTTCCAGCAAGTAAAGGATTGGGGCAGGAGAACATCACTTCAGACACTCAGTCAAATACTTCATTTGTTCAAGTGGAGTACAATCAATCAGTACTCAACGCTGCTTGGGACAACCTTTGGCATGAAGATCTCTTCCTCTTCCTCCTTGCTACCACCCACTCAGATTGCAGTTCACATGACATTCTGTCATTCCAGGATGACCGATTTAATTGTGTTGAAATTAATCTCAGGATCCAGTTTTCCCCATCAGGCTATATGATTCGCTGTCATATCCAGGATTATTGGTCCAGCATCCTCAATTTCATGATTTTCTCCTTGTCCTCGACAGGATATTCTTACCATTGATGTTTGTTTTGCAGTGCAATTAAGAATGCTCATTTATATTCACCCTTGTTATCTTCTTATGATAACCTCTTGGCTCAAATCATTCTTAACTCTTCTCTGAAGAGCTTATCCCATTAATTTTGAGATTAATTTCTCCAAAATTAGAGCTTAATTGATATCAGAGTGTATGCTGTCGACTATTATATAAGTCTGACATCCCCCTCTTGTCCAGCTCATATGTCAAATTCAGAGTCTCAGTACCAACAGCTGTTTAATAGCATGTCTGATAAAAACCTTCGGATCTTCCAGCTGATGAGTTGATCTGCGTGCCAGAACCACTTCTATGGTCCTTCCAGGACTCTTACTTACAGTCAATTACCCATAGCCAGTCCTTCCATGGAATTACTGGAAATGGTAACCAACCCCAATGAAACCAGGTTAGCGATTATCTCCGAATTACTTGCAACCAATTCTTCCTCTGTCATCAATTCCTGAGTTAGATTTTAAAGCTCTCCTGGATCTGGCTCTATTTGCAGATACTCCTACATCATTGTTGAACTTCTGAAGTAATGCCCTCCGCTCTAGATCGTTTGTTCCTCTCTGGATTGGACTTGCTTCCAGAGTTCCTCTTCTGACTTGGTCAATATTACAGCCCAGCTGTTTTGGCCACTGAACTAGTCATTGGAAACAGCGTACATTTTGAACTCCCCTATGCAGAATTAAGGGCCCTAGTAACTGAGGCTTTGTCCATAGCTTGAACTCTTCTGATCTTGAAAACATCCTAGATTGAGATGTTGCAGCCTATTCGCTTCAATTTGCCAGCCAAGTTCTTTGAAGTTGGGTCACAAAGCTTTCAGCCTCTCTTGGCTTCCATCGCTCATTCTGCTTTAGCTTCTGAAAAGTTTGTAGTCATTACCTGCAGGATGTCATTTGCTCCTTGCACGACTATCTCATTTCTGGCATGTCCCATCGGTATTTTCCACTGATTACTTTAATAGGGGGCATGATTTGGCAACACCGCCTAGTATCCCTTGCTTGATGCCAGCCCATATGTCTGGTGTTCTTGACGAAGCCTGTTGGAAAGCGCTCAAGACCAATCTTCTGGCTCTGGTGCCATATTAGGATTACTTGGGGTTATTTGCTGACTGCCTCTTTTTGTACTGTTGCTTCCCTTCCCCACTTTGGGGTATCTCATTTGACATCTTCTGATACTTCTATTTCTCTTCCCCTAGTCACTTTCTCACAGGGATCTGAGTCTGCTCAAATAACTTGGTTTCAAGTAGGTCTAGCCCTCACTTGCGTCTAATCTCACATAGATTTTGACAGATATTTGCTCCTACTGCAATCCATCCTCCTTCTTTAAAGAGGTGACATGGGCAAATTCATCCCCAAATTGAGGATAACCAGAAAAATGAAAAATATAAAATATATCGTTTTTTCTATGCATTTTTTAATAATCTTTTTTTCAATATTTTTATCAATATTTTATTTTTTTCTATGGGACTTGACCTTTTTTCAGTTCAGTGGTCTATCATATTATTTTATTCCCTAAACTGGATCCTAGGTATACTTTGACCTACCAGTTTTCTATGATTCGGAGGTCTTACTTTTTAAGACTTAACCAACTAGTTTGGTTCAGCGGTCCTTTTTTTGGACTTGACCTAATCATTAGGTCATAACCAACTTAATGGTTCAGCAGTCCTTTGGAAACTCTTTTTATTATTTTTTTCATCGATCCATTGCTTTGAATACATAGCAAGAACTCAATTCACTATTTTTCCATCCAAGAGGTTCTTGATGGAGTAGGCATCCATTGCTGTCTTGGCGATAATCTCAAGTGGACCCAACCACAATAAATCCAACTTGTTTCTTCTCTAAAACCATGCATATTGCAATAGGCAACTCTTTCACCTATTTGGTAATTTGACAAGGCCAATCAGTTCTTATCATCTGTCATTTTTGCTTGAATCCTTTTCTTCAAAGTTTTATTGAATGCTTGCAATTGCATTACAATCATGGTATTTGTAAATCAGCTCAGGTACTGCTTGGCACTCATCCCAAATTCTGGTTCCACCACTGACTATTAAATTGGCAGCAACGCGCCCTTCCTTCCATATAGCAATATAAACGGCGTTTTTCCCATTTCTGTATGATGACTAATATTGTAGGCATGTATCATTAGACTCAGGTACATTCCCCATGCAGAAGTACTTCCTGTGACCAGCTTCCTCAGCATTGCGGCCAGCGTCCCATTGATTTGTTCTACCAGTCTCTTCATCTCCAGCCACTAGGGTACAGACACGACTCCTCATATCCCCATTATTTCATTTAATTGTGGGATCACATGGGATGTGAAATTTGTCCCATTGTCACTCAGCAGGAATTGTGGGCATTTGTGTCAGTATACTACTTGATCTAGGATGAACCTCACAGTACTGATAGCATCTACTTTTGAAAAAGCCTTCATATTGACCCATCTCATCAAATGATAAATCACAATTATTATGTACTTGACCCCCCCTGTGCTCATCATCAGTGGTCCAATCATGTCAATGCCACCATATGCCAAGCAAATCCATGGTGGACCATTTGGTATCCAGTCTTTTCTAATGTGGCTTGTGCAACTGGCACTCCACACAGCAAGCCAGATAGTCCATGACATCATAGTTGATGGACTCCCAGTAGTAGTACTGGCAAATATGGTCGGTCATTCTTCTCAGGACTCCCTGCCCAACAACCTTATGAGCAACTTAATGATATCCGCTCATTCTGACAGCTTTTGGAATAGTAATAACTTCCCGTTGAATGTCTTTAAGACTTGTCAATCCATGGTCTCAGTGTTTACATCACTTTTCAAAGTGCACCTTGAATTTCTCAGGTTTGTTCCTGATTTCTCTGTCGACCATTCTCTGGAATAACTCATCCGCTTGCTGGTATACCATCTGAATCATTGGTAAAAACAATAAGCCATCCACATTATGATGAGAAGCCCACGCTTTGTGTACTATCTCATAATTGTAAGTTTTTTAACTTTAGTGCCCATTGGGTCATTCATCCTTCTTTTTCTTGTAAATTGTGCAGCCAATGCAACGAAGAGTGGTCTGTCACCACTTTGAAGTGCATTCCATTGATATACACCTAAAACTGGTAAAGGCGTAAATGACCGCAAGACATTCATGCTCAGTTACGGTGTAATTCCTCTCAGTGACTGAGAGTGTTTGGCTCACATACACCACCATATTTTCGTCCCTAAGTTTGTCTACTTGGTTCAATACAGCGCCAATCACCATCAATGAAGCATCAGTTTGTATTGTAATCTCAATCAAAATTTAATATTTCAAAATTGGAGAATTTATTAAGTACTGACATTACTCAACGAAGGATTTCTGGGCTTCTTCATTCCAAACAAATCCTTTCTTCAGATCCTTCAACAAATGGAAGAGAGGCTCAGCGATTCTTGCAAAATCCCAGATAAATCTTCTATAGTATCTGATCAACACAATAAACACTTGGGTATCTTGGACACTCTTTGGATTAGCCATTCGCTTTATGGCTTCGATCTTTTGAGCTTTCAGCTGCAGTTCACTAGATTTGATCACAAAACCCAGATATTCCAACTCTTTCATGAAGATGTGACACTTCCTCAGCTTAATATTCAGGTTGGCCGCGGATAGTCTCTTGAACAACTCCTCCAAGTGGTGAAAAGGGTCAGTAAACGTCCTATTAAACACATCAATATCATCCAAGTACACCAGGACGCATGGCAACTTCAAGTCATTTAGTATTGCATCCATGGCCCTCTGGAACGTCACAGGCACATTGCACAGACCCTGGGGCTGTCACGGATTCGGCTTTGAAGAACTATACTGGGCTCCCAGTTGGGGTGCGCAAGCACCCAGTGGAGGCCCCAGAATGCCAGAGGCATAGCGGTCCAGGTGACTAATATAAGTGGTGATCTACGAGAGATGTGAGGAAAGCAAACGTTCAGTAACGTACCAAAGGCCCCCAATGCAAACCAGATGGTTGTGTTGGTGGCAACCGCAAGTCTAGCGGGGGCAACCACTAGGGTGGGAGAGGCAGGAAGGACAACGACTCCTTCAGGGTTCACGGTTGCTAGCCTTCAGAATCTGATAGGGGGCTTGCAAGCCATCAGGAGACGGCACAGAGGCTGCCACGTTATTGGAAATATGTGTGGCAGTATGGTAAACCCCATGAGAGGGGCTGGGAATGAGCTTCCCCTGGAGGGGGCGCTCTAGGTCCCGCTGGTGGGCTGGACCCACAGCGGCAGGAGTGGCTACAGAAGCTGCACCCATGCATGGCAGGCCAGGGACGTCTTGGGGCTGATCTAACTGGGGAGCAGTTTTGGCAGACTTGGCGACTGAACAGATGGAAGGGTCTCTGTTAAACGGACGTGTGGAAACGAATGAAGCAGCAGGTTTATCATTGGGGGTGAGGCAGATTATTGCATTTATAATATGCCGCACCATGGCAGGATTAAGCGACCAGATAATCCAGTTGGTGAACATCAGCAGGAGGATTTGGGTGATGGTGCGCTTCATCAGATCAAATGACGGAATTTTTATAAATTTTTAAAGGCAGACGGAGGCCATGGCAAACTAGGCGTATATTTCATATTTTATTCAACAAAAGGTAAAGAATGAACCAACAAATGCCCTTGGTGGGGGCAGTTGTCTTTTAAACTGGGCGAAAGACATGGGGAGGTATTGAGGGATTGGTCATTTGGGGGATGGGGAAGGGATTTGGTTGGCTGGCTCAGAGGGGGTAGAAGGCTGCTCCAAATTCTGGCAAAAGCTTAGAAAATTTTGCAAATTTTCTCAAATTCTTGGGGCCAAGCCAAGTCGATACTACTGATCTGGGTCCTGATAACTCAAATTGGCCTCTTCGCACAGCTTGGGTGGTCCAGATTAATCCTGGAAGGCAGGGTTCCATGTATCAGACCTTTGCAATTTGAGCTGATCACTCGATTAGGCTATCTGTACAATCCAAACTCCCTGGATCCATTTTGGAGCATTGGGCCAGATGATCCGAGTCATTCAGAACCATGTTTGTGATCTGAGCTGTATTCTGATATAGCTTCCAAAGCAGGCAGCCTGGACCGGCTCCTCTAGTCCAGAAATTACTGGCAAGGCTCTGATGTTGGGAATTGCCATTTCCCAAATTTTGGCCATGGCTTTCCTGGTGAGTGGGTGGACCCAGGGCCCTCTCCATGCCCCCTGATGTGCGCCATCTCTCTGCAGACCCCTTCTATCAACCTTACCATGATTGAAGAGGGGGAAGAGGTGGGATTGGGATGTCTTTAGGTAGGAAAGCTGTCACCGAGCGCTCATCTATCACATGGGCTAGGTCGCCCAGCCATTACAGAGGGTCCACTAGAGCCTTGGGGCCCCTTTTCGTCCGGAAGGGGTGCTGAACACTATCAGTTGCAAGGGCTGGTCCCCCAAGACTTACAGGGGCATCCTTGTCGGTTGATGAAGCCCCTGCATGGTGATAATTTCACATTTTTCTTGGTCTTCTCTTGGCAAATCAAACTGCTAATATCCTAATATTAGATCCATTGCAGAGAAATATATTGCTTTTTCCAATTGATCTAGCACATCATTGATTCTTGGTAGTGGGTATTAATTCTTCTTCATAATCTTGTGTAGCTTCTGATAATTGATCACCACCCAATTAAAGCCATCCTTCTTCTTCATGATAAGAATCAGACTCACCCAGTGACTCAACTATGGAACTAGAAGCCCATGCTTCACTAGTTTGCTGGTTTCTTCCTCCACTACTGCTTCAGCTGCCTTTGACTGTCAAATCAGTCCCATCCTGATTGACAAATTTTCCCCAGTATTGACCTTGTGGATCACATCTCTTGCGCATCCCAAATTGTTGTCAGCCTGGGAAAATACTTCCCAATACTTTTCAGACAGTTTGAGCACCTCCTCTTGATGTCCTTCTGTCAGATCAGCGATTTGCTCTCAATTGACTAATAGATTGATACTCTTGGTTACCTCAGCCAGTAATCCCATTTCATCAAGGGTCCCAAAATCATAGAAGCTCCTCAGTTCAGCCATTGGGATTAGGTGAACAAATGTGACAATCTGATCCTTCTCAATATTCATCAGTTCTTGCTTAAATTCGCCAGGAGAACTCAAATTTCTTCATGGCCTGACATAATTATTCCAGGAGCCACCCAAGGCTCTACTATTGACTTTTTCCAGGGGCTTCCAAATTCCTTCATAATGGCCACTTTGGCCTCTGCATATGACCAGCTGTCCCCCTCCAGATGGGGCAATATTAGGATTTTATATTTTGTATCCATGCAATTCATCACCATCAATGCCTTTTGACAATCGCCGTATCTGTTCATTGTCATATTAAACAATCAGAAAAACTCAGGGGCGTTATCCCAATGGAAAGCTGGCATTTTTGGTGTTGTTCTGAATTTCTCTGAGGTTTCTCTAGCTACCTCTCTTGGTTTGGCTACTTGGCTCACTTGGGGACTAATTTTTGGCGTCATCTCCAAAATAGATGTAAAAGTGGATGGCATGTTTCTTGTGGTAGTCATCTTTCCAACTAGAGTCTGGGGAGTTCATTCTTAAGCGTTGGTCATCGCATATGACTCACATTCGCATTTGTGAGTCTTCAACTCCTTGACCTACTTTATCAGCTGCTCTATATCTGTACGGAATGCTCTTAAACAAATGCTTTCTGCTTCATGCTCCATTTTCAGAAATAAGACTTCTTGGATTAAATCCCCTTCTTTTTTCTTCAATACCGTTATCTTTCCAAGTAACTCATTTCAGAAGCTCATGACATTCTTGACCCCTTCCACGATCTTGACAACTTTCTCCTCCAATGTAGAAAGTTCTCAATGATCCGCTGAGTTCAGAGCATTCTGGTTAATGGTTGGCAACTCCATCCAGAATTTTCTTATTTTGTCCTTATATGACATGTCGTCCTAGTATCTTCTACTAAACTACACCCCTGTAGTGAGCAATAAGTGTTAAAATCTATAGGGTTCTTGATTATTCTCAGCTGAAAACCCCTAAAATTAATTAACTGCACAGGCTCATTATTGTGCAATTCTCCACGTCGTATGATAGTAAAAATTATTTGTTTAATAATAGTATGGAGACTATTATCTGTAGTTGAATAAAGTACTAGAATTATGCCCAACGCTTATCCAGTATTTTATCTTTTTTTAGTACTAGATGGTCCCAACCCGAGGGGGGATTCATCGATGTTTATTGAATTACACCTGGGCTCTAAGAGCCTGAGGCGAGGGAAGGGGAGGGAGGAGGCATCGAGAAAGGGAGGGGGTTTGCACACCAGAGCCGTGCTGCAGTGACAACTGAGCGGGGAGGGTTGGCGACATAGTGCAGACCTTCAGGGCCATCTCAAAGTGTACCTGAAAGTGGGTGATCATGTGTGGAATGGTCCACACCTGCTGGTCAAAGGCAGCACGAAGGAGTTATGGATGGTCCAGATGGCTGTGGCATAGGCGAGGACACGGAGGGGCCAGTGGCAACCAGGCAATGTCTGCTCAAACATGAGGTCTTGCATAGGGTGTCCAAACCAGGGCTGAGCATGGAGGTGCGCGCGGGCCTTTGGCCAAAATGCGGCGACACCTGGACAGGTGAAAAAACGATGGAGGTGGGAGTCAATAGGCTCCGCACAGCGAGGGCAGCTTCGGTGCTGGAAGGTAGGGCCAGTCCGGTCCCCTGTCCTGTATGAACAGTGGAGCACCCTCCATAAGGTGTTGGACACCTTTGCTGACAGGATTGGGTGATAGACGTCCTTCCACAATTTCTTAAGGTCAAATCTCACGGAGGGAGGGAGGAGCTCAAGGAGTCTTGGGCGGATGGGAGGACAATCTTGGGGGTTGAGGCGAGTTGTGACAACTTGTCCATTGTGCACAATTGCATGGCGACGGGGGCTGAGGCCAGGGCCTTCCCTTCTGTATGGGAAGGCATGGTGGATCCGCGCGCCTACTCGTTTCAGGGCAAGGAGAGCCTGGTTCCAGTAGGGGGATGAGGATGGTTTCAGGCGATGGCCTAGGTGGTTTGTGAGCCACTCCCTAATGAGGTCAGAGATGCTCTAGGAAGACCCAGAGCTGCTGACACTGACTGGCGGAGGGCGGGCGCCCATTGGGGCATGGGGGTCGCGTCCCAGCAGACAATCGGCCATAGGAACTTCAGGAATATTGTGGTGGCGTGGGATCGTGTGTCCAGAAGCCCTAGGCCCCCTTCATTGCAGGGTTGGGCAATGGTTGGGAGGGCCATTGGTAGATGGTTTGAGCCCCAGATTCAACAGCAGAGGAGTACATTGAGCCGCGTATAAAAGGCATCTGTGAATGGGAAGACGTGCGCTAGGAACCAGACTTTGGAGAGGAGGAACACATTGGCCATCAGAGTTCAACCCTGGGGGTGATGTGCCGCCGGTTCCAGCTGGCAATCCTGGAGTTAACTGCTGCGAGGAGCAAGTCCTCATTGTCTTTTAGCGCAACTCCTTGTTGGTTGGTGAGAACGCCCAGGTGACGGAAGGTACCGCGCTCAGGTTCAATACCAAATGGTGGGGGGAAGGTGGGGGAGCCGACCTGTACAACTGTTGTCTTGGAGGTGTTGACCATGGCGTTGGACGCCTTGGTGTACCTCTCAATGGTCACAGCAGCGAGGGCAACATCCCCAGGGCAGCCAAATGCAATGGCAGTGTCATCTGCAAATGCCATGGTGCGTGTGGGGGCTTTACCTGGGACCAGAATCCCTGTTAGCTTGTCCTGTAAGGAGGCCAAGAGGGGGTCAAGGGTGATGTTAAAAAGGATAGGGCTCAGGGGGTCCCCTTGCCGGAGACCTTGTCCAACTGGTACTGCCACTGTAAAACCCATTGGCGCCAGGACTCTGGTGTGGAGCTGGTCATAGAGCGATGATATCCAGCGCCTAGCTGCGGGTGGGAGATGGAAGCGGGCCAGGGAAGCATCAATATACTTCCAGGCTACCCGATCATATGCTTTCTCCATATCCAGAAGAGCCACAAAGCCATTCACCTTACGAGAGTTAGCAGTCAAAGTCACGTGAAGGTCATTATAGTTGTCCCATAACGACCTCCCCGGAATAAAACCGTACTGGGATGGGGAGAGGCGAGGTGACACCCATTTGGTGATGCGGTTGGCCAGAAGCTTTGTGAAGAGCTTGTGGTCTGTGTTGATCAACGCTATGGGGCGCCAGTTCTCCAGGTTCTCACGGTCTGACTTCTTGTGAATGAGGGTCGTGATTGAGCCTCTGGAGTTGGGGAGGACCTCGCCATTCACCAAGAGTGCGGCGAAGAGGTCGCGGAGGGTTCTGGCTATCACTGCAGGTTCCAGAAGGTACACCTCGAAGGGTATTCCATCTGGGCCTGGGGCTTTAAGCCGTGGGGATTTCAGAAGGGTTTCCATCACCTCCTGGATGGAAGTAGGCGCCAGTAGAGCCTCATCAGCCCATGGGTCAATGGGCGGCTCTGGAGCCCGCCACAGGAAGTCTTGGATGTCCGATGGGTCCACCTGGGTGGCATGGAAGAGGCTGGAGTAGAAGCGGTGTAGTTCCTGCGTGATTTCCTCCTTATCCGAAGTGGTTGTAGTGCCAATCTTTAGTGCAGTAATATCCTGCGCTGTTGACTGGGCTTTCTGTTTCTGAAAGAAGAAGCGGGTGGGGCGTTCCCATTGAGTATAGTAACGAGATGTTGTAAAATTTGCTGCCCGTTCTTCCTGCAGTGTGAGCTCCAAGCGGAGTGCTTCCTGCGCCGCTTCCCAGTCTTCCAACCATCTGGGAGAGGGCGAAGGCTGGCAGTTTCGCTCCAGATGTCTGATTCTGGCTTCCTCCCTTTGACTCTGGCGTGAGCTGCAGTCATCTGGGCTTTGGCACAGTTGTAAGCAACGCGGGTGATGCCCTCCTTGGTCACCGCCCATCTAGCCTTGTGGTCAAGCAGGTGGGGTGGGGGAGGTGAGAGTCTCCCGGATGGTCATAGACAGCTTCTCCTTAGTGAAGGGGTTGTTGAGAAGAGCTGGGGCAACCCTAGGCCAGAACCTACGCGACGGTCTAAGTGTGGTGGTGAGGACAACGGTGAGTGACCTGTGATCACTCAGATGGTTGTCACGAGAGATGGGAGAGGAGAAGCGGCCAATTAGCAGGGGGCCAATCAGTGCCATATCTATGCGTGACGCTGACTGGAAAGCTCCTCCATCATACTGGATCCTAGTCATGCAACCTAGGCCAGACGCGGAGGGTAGAAGCGCATCTATAAAGCCACTCAGGCGAAGAAAATCCTGGAGGCGACTTGATCCAGGGCGTTCCTTTGCTGCAGGGGGGTAAGAGTCACGGACGCGACTTATGATTGTATTGAAATCTCTTAAGAGGACTGTATTCCGTGGGAGATTGAGTTGGATGAGCTCTTCCAAGAGCCGATTTTGCTCCTGACCTGCATTAGGCAGGTAGATGCTTGCAGCGAAGAAGTAGAAGTCAGGAGTGGTGAGTTTGGCCAGTATGAGGCGGCCACCTAGATATTGTGAAAAAGAATGGGTTTTAACCTGGGGATTCAAATCCAGTATTTCCTCTTGAAATACTTAGGATGTCCTTAATATAGATTTGTTCCCTGGTATCGCCTAACTCAATCTATGCTCAGATTATCATTTATGGCTTCCCTCTAGTGACACACAATCTGCAGCAATCCCTGATTTAATCAACTTCTCTTCTCTGGATCACCGCTCAGATCCTTATGTCTTTATCCTAAATAGTCTTTCAATGAGAGCACATGGCAAAATTTCTTCAGAAAGAATAGAGCTTAAATTGGATTCTGATAAAGTATATCTTCATATTACTCTGATAATTAGCGCTTTCTGTCTAAGTATATATCTCAGTAGATGTCTAAGTATTATGTTCTTCTCTTCTCTTTCATAAGGTATATTAAGGGATATAACTGATAACGTTAAGGCTTTGTAATTAAATGGTAAACCATTTAGTTTTCGCTGCTGAAAACTGGGTTTGAAACTTTTGGGGACGCAAGTAATTTTTGGTAAATATTACTAATACAATTTTCAACTATATAATGGTCTGATGTAAGAAATAAAAAAGTTCTAATATTGAATAACAGATAGCCGCCAATCTTCTTTATAACTGATTTCCACCTCAATCAGGTAACATCTTACATACCAGTGTTTCTCCCTCACTTCATGGGACTAGAGACATAAGCCTATGTTTTTCAAGGCTTCCTGCTATACAAGGATCTCGGTCTACCTGGCTAATTAATTCCTTAGCACCTGTATCAACCCCAGGATAGGTAAACAAAAATGGAGAGTTGAGCCAATCTTTATCTCTTCCCAATTATCTAAGTATATTTTATTAGTGAATTTTTAGGGGATTTATAGTGGGAATTTGGCGTCCAACCCTCTGTTAGCACCTCCTCAATGAAATGGCAGCCGTTGCCACTGAATTACCCATCCTTGTCTCATCAGTGATGGTCTTCCCCATCCTGACTAGGATTCCATCATTGGACATCCTCAAGACCTAAAATAGAAAGAGGCAGAAGATGTGTCCCTAACGTTTTCCTCTCAATCCCAGTGAACCAAAACATATTTGGCACATGAACTTCTTAGGTAATGGGACTTGTTACCTATTAAGGCAGGTCACAAACCAAATTATTAATTCTCTAGTTGCAGGTGGCATCACTAGCCTCACAATTTGATCCTTGAATTCCCAATTGGTCAGTGATGAAACCCAACTAATCCCAATTGGTACACTTGATAGTTAATCATCAATCAACTATCAGATGCCCCTACTTTGTCAGCAACTCTGCCCGATGAGATCTTAAGCATTCATCCAGGTTGATCAATGACAGATCTGATTTAGGAAAATAACCTAAAATCCTTAAACATTGTTACCCCAAAATCAGGGTCAACTGATATCCAATTCACTTTGCTGTAGGAGATTATCCCCTAACTACCTTAGTAATCTAGTTGGTTGGGAATTTGGGCAAAAATTCCAACAACTGGTTATGAGCACACACTTGGCTCAATCTTTAGGGCAAGCTCTACCTGCCAATATCCACTAGTAAGATCCATTGCAGAAAAGTTTGTGACCCAGCAAGTAAGCAGATAGAGTTGTCAATTTGAGGCAAGAGATAACTGTCTTTCTTGGTGATGGAATTGAGCCGTTGACAGTCCGTCACCATGTGATTGCTGCCATCCTTCTTCTTAACTAATAGGAGGGGCAAGGCCAAGGGCTTTGCAAAGGCACCAATAACCCAGATTTCAGTAGTTGCTTGAGCCCTACCACCAACTGGGTTTCTTCAATTTTACTTTTTTAGTAAGGTCAGGATCAATTGGTGGGAGTATCCCCAATTTCTACATGGTGTAGTACCCCACTCATTTTTCCGTCTAAATTAGAAGTAGAGGTCAAAAGAGGTCTGAGTATTCCTCCAACAATTCTAACCTGGCTCTGTTGTTCCCTAGTGAGCTCTTCCCTGATACAAGTGTAAACTACAGCCACTGATAGTGGCGTTTCCAAACCAAAATCCCTTAGATTTCTGATGCTTCAGACATTATCAACAGCCTCTATCATTAAGAAGTGATTATAAGAAGCTGGAGTTTTAGGGGCCACTACTATATGTTTGTCAGTAAGGTTAGCTAACGACATAAATATATATTTGGCATAGGCAGGATCTAGAATCCTGGACAGATTAAGACCTATTTGACTGATAAATTATCTAAAACATGAAACTTCAGAAACTATCCAGTTAGTATGTTGACGTGGACCCAAGTGTCAGCAATAGCCTAGGACTTTGTCTCTATGGTGGTCCTTTTAGATAAATAGATTGGCATTCCTTTGTGGCCATCAACTGCAGGCGGTGGCATCTGTACTAAAAATCCCCTCTTGTGATACTTGAGTTTTTCAATTTGGCTTTTGCTCTAATTGGCAAGCCTGAGCCTTAAACTCTAATTTGATGTTATTCGAGGTCTTAAAAACCATGTGGACCTAATGTCCCAACTGGGATAAAGATCATTCATCATAGTGCACTGCCAAGTATTAGTCTCAGAGGAATGAGTCCTGAATAGAAGGTCATAGATCATGTTATCCAGTGCAACGGCGGGGTATTCATGAAAAGCTTCCAAAAACAGATAGGTAAAGAAAAATAGGCCCCTATGGACCAAGTAAATTGAGGTCCTGCCATACCATACTCCATGTAGTGGGGTAAATTAGGCGCTATCTTAATGCGTTTCATTAATTTTGTCAAAAATGACATTCACAGGAGAGCCACTGTCAACAATGTCGTGAAAAGGAGCTTTTAAGAGATTAACACCACTTATGTTACCAAGCTCCCAAATTAAGGGCAGTTTAAGAAACATAGGAGATTCATCAGAAGAAGAGTAAGCATTATAGGGGTTCTTAATATCAACTGGTATCAATTCATCCCCTCTAGGTACAATAGCATTAGAATTGGCAGAGGTCATCAAGGTTTATAGTAAGTCTGGGAGAGCGCCCCTCCGCTTAGAGTGGGTGGCATTACCTTTCCCATTAAAAAAGGTCTGAGAAGGCCAGCTGCCCCTCTCATCTCCCAGGACAACATCGCCCATGTGGTGGACAAGCGGTTGGTAACAGATAATCCTTTGAGGACCCCGCCACCTATCTCAGTAATATGTTCAGCCTAATTTGCACTGCAAATCAAGGTAATTTGTGTCGAGCTATTGGAGAGTCAGCATCCCCCTGAGGTGAAAGGTTCAAATTAAGTTAATGACAACAAACCTTCGTCATTAAGGGCTGATAGCTCAAACCATCAGCAACAAAGCCTGACAAGTGTGTAATTTTAGCAAATAAAGCATCTAGTGTTAAATCTTTGGCATTACTCACCAATGGCATTGGGCCATTAGAAATGTTGCTCCCGGTTTAAAACCCTCAACAAAAGTATTAAATCGTTGTCTGACAGATCTTGCTTGGCCTAACGGATGCTGAAGCAACTGGATGCGGGTAGGTTGGGTGCCCCAAACCTGTTTCCGACCTCTTGGGACAGCCCCTATTTAAAGTGGCCTTGAGAGGTTCCAGTTTCCCGTTGGGCGAGACGTTGTCACTCTAATTGTCAGAACTGCAGAAAATACACAATTCAAGCGTCCATGGACAGATTGACAATGACTCAGACCACCACCAATACTTTTTGATTTTAGTCATAAATAAAACATTTCCCCCTCACTCAAAGTTTGTCTGGTTAGGTCAAGCCTCAAGGGCTCCAGTCCCACACTTTTCTAAGCTATTCATTGATCAGTTTTCTATTTATGCAGTTATAACACACTAAGTAAATTGACGGTCAAATTCTTATTTTTAGATTCATTAAAAATTTGTTCCTTGCAGAAATTTATTTAGTCAAATTCGAGTTTTTCTTTGCCAAACCCCATAACATCTGCAATGTGGCCCTGTGGGCCTTGTATTGACTGGGTAGTCCCGCCATATTTTTACCTTTGGTCCCCGCTGTAGCAAATTGGGCCTATTGTGTTAAAGACTTTATGGAATTTTCCCCAATATTGCAACTCCCTATGCCCAGGCCCATTATCCCTGGGGCTGCAACAGCCTGGTTTTTCGCTGGGTTGTTTTTACATTTGTGGTCCATCAGCAATCCATTGTTATTTATGGTAGCACATTTAAACGTCATTTAAACTGCAATGCACCTGGCATTCTGGCTCGCCTTTTGGGTACTTTTGCATCCTGACTGGCAGACCAGTCTAAAAAGTTATCTGCCATTTACCTGAAAGTTATTGAGGCGGTACAGGGATGTCAGAATGGAGATCCTCACCCATCATGCTGACTACAATTTTCCCGTCACTTCAGAAAGTCTATTCAACAGTTCTTGGAGTTATCGTATAATCAGTTATAATATGTGCATCAGGATTTCAGATTCTTCTGGATTTTGGCAGCATGAACATAAGGACAGATGGGAGAGGATGAAGCAAAGGACTTTGTACTCAAGGTGGAAACTGAGAGATCATTGAGAGCTTCTTTAATTTTTCAGAAATGTGTTAAGTTCCTCTTCTTTCAAATCATATATATAGTTGAACCTCAAGATGATACCCCAATGCAGAGATTACAGAAGTTATATCATCGTCTAGCGTGATTTGGTTTGTGGTTACCATAGGATATGCTTGAGCATAGAATTGACTGGTGTTCTCCATGTGATTTTCCCTAGTTTGTTTGGATATCCATAAACGCCAGATTCTGGTTTGCTGTATCTTATTACTCCCAAACTCTTGAACTAGAGTGGTAAATATTTGTTCCCAAGTTTGGCATTTTTTTAAATTAAGGATTCATATCTCACTGGCCATATTATTCAAACAGTAGTGGATATGTTTCACTTTCTGAATGTCTGTGACTTCTTTCATTGAACTCTCATTAGAATGCAGAAAGAATCAATGCTTTTCTGACCTGGAGTAACTTGTTTCTTGAAGTTAACTTATAGTTAGTCATGATAGGTGTGGAAATGGTGTTGACGACAGGGAAATGTGCAGGCTCAAAAATCAAAGTTTCTGCATAGTCTTAGGGTTAGTTGATCCAAGGTTTGTTGCAACTCTTTAAATCCTCTTAAACTTCATCCCATTAGCGATTTAGAGAAACGGCGGAGGCCTTGATTACTACTTGTATTTTCAGAGCTTGTATTTTAGCAAGTATGAGTAGGAGCTGGTTTTTGCAATCCCTTAAGCGGGTTGCAAAACTATGGTAATATTGCTCAAGTTGGGTGATATAATCGTCAATAAGATTTGCAAACGCGCTGCCATTGTCCATCTCATCCAACAAGGCATCAAGTAAAACTCTAGGATCAAGTGGGACCCTGTACAAGAGGAGCTTGCATCCTTGAGCTAAAAATTTTATCTGATCTTGCAGGTCTGCAAGAGCAATCAGGATGCTTGTCTCCAGTATTCTTTGGGATTTTCTAGAGTGGAAAAAAAGGACTAGATGGCCCTTGGGATCAGGGTACCTTATGGTCCCTCTAGTCTTTTGAAGCCTTCATGCTCTTCTAATCCTCCAGGCCTTCTGGCCCTTCACTTCTAGGGGTGCTATTGCGTGAGGATAATTCTTGGTAAAGGCATTATAGAAACAGAATAGGGTCCTTTAATTGGGTAAAGCGAAGACTTCAGGAGGATTTGAGGAGTAGCATATTTATGATGAAACTAATCGTTGAGATACCCAGAGATACCAAGATCCAACATTGCCAGCTGGTTTCAACCTTCATTGATCAATTTGTAGTTGTCCACAACAACCTCCCAGTTGTCGTGGACAAATGAATTAGTGGCATTGTAGGAATTTTAAAATATTCGTTTGAAAGGTTTGAGTGGGTCCTAGTTGTTGAGCTACTTCATGATGATGTAGAACAGCCATTTGTAGATGTGATTGATGGCTGGGTGAACAAAGCTCCAGATAGCGCTCATTTCACAGGGCCAATTCTTAAAGCAATAGAGCTAAAGTATATAAGTCTCACATTTTAGAAGGCTTAATGAAGGCTTAGGAATAATTAGAACAACCTCACATGGAGTATATATCATTCAGTAATTGCTGAATACTTCGCTGATCTTCTCATGCTGAATTTGATATTGAGCTTGATCAACAGAGGGTAGGGTAAAAATAAAAGTGGCCCAAAATTCTAAGCTTTCAAGATGTAAAGGTTACTTTGTACTGAAACGTGTTCATCCATCAGTCACACTTCTTGACAAGTAAGTTGATTGGCTTTATTGATTGATATTTTTAAGTTCAGGGTAACGTCCCCTTTGCGTAGATTGGGCGATTTTCCCATTCCCAAGTAAGAAGGGTCTAAAGAGGGTGACTGTACCCCTTGTCACCCGGGGTAACTCGCCCATGTGGTAGACAAGCGCTGGGTTACAGCGCTCCCTCTGAAGATTCTTTCCCCAGTTCCCTCACTTACCTCTGACAAACTCGTCCACCAAATTTAATAAATCTGTGCCAAAATTATTGATTCAGAGACAAAATGTCCAAAATTAATGGAAATAAAGCCTGACAATTGGAAAATCAATATGCAGAAAGAGACGATGAGAGAATTATCAGCCAGAATTATGGAGACACTGCGTTCATAAAGTATCACAATTGCCATTACTAAATTCCCCTCAAAATCATTGGGGCTTGTCACCAATAATTCAAAACCCCTAGTTCAAGAATAAGGATTTATGGCCAACAAAACTCATTTGGCCAAAAAAATTCCCCAGCTACTGGGCATGGGTGGGTTGGCTATCCTGAACCCGTTTCCAACCAATTGGGACCGCCCCTATGTGGGGTGGCCCTGGGGAATTTCCGTTGCATGTCAGGCTAGATGCCTTCATGCCAACCAATGTAAACGCAGTCAAGCATCAGTCTAGGAATTCGCGGACAAACTGATTGTGAATTGGCTTGCCACTATATCCTTTGAAGTTAGTTCTAGTTAAAATTATCCGCCACTTCCCCCAAAATTTACTAGGCTAATTCAAATTTGAGGTACATGATCCCTGCTTTGACCCACTACCAATAAACACAATTTAATCAGTTGCATTGCACTGAAAAATTGTTGGTCAACTTTCTTTACCTATCCCAAATAAAAACCCTTTAACCAATTCCAGTTCATATTCTTGAAACTAAACCGCCCTTTCCACCTGTATTTACCAACCCTCAGGGTTTATGGCCGTACTCACCTGTTACTTTGCTAGGTGCTTATACACGATTATGGCTCATGGGCAGTCTATGGTGGAACTCCTTCCTGGTTCCTATTCCTTCATACCTGAAGCAGTGCCACTGGCATTTGGGTTTGCCGTTTGGGTGCTTCAGCACTTAAACTGGCAGGAAGGTCTAAAAATAATTTGCTGTTTGCCTGACATAATCGACCAACCATCCTTCTTAACCATTTCTAGCTTTCTTGTTGATTGAGTGTAGCAATGGTCCTTCTTTCTCACCTTAATCAGGTTGTGAAGAAATTTTACTATGGCCACAGTAGCCTAGTACCACTCAAATTGTCCAAGCCCACCCTCTTAAATAGAATCTTCTATATAGGAGCCACCAAGGTGGCCTTGATGTCAAATCCCATATCCAAATTATTGTCCAAACCACATCCCATAGTTGCCGTGGCCATCATGCCCATGTCAGTATGTTCTGGAATTCCAACTTATGGAGTGTTTACTACAGATACGAACCTAGTGGTTTCCCCCAATCCTAGTACCATCTCTTCCATATCTACAGATTCAACTACAGCTGCCAATAAAGATAATTTTGCCTAAATTTTATTGCCCATGAAGATTAGTATCAAGTCTCACCACGTCTCCTTTGAGGCTTTGGTTGATACTGGAGCTGTGGGTAATTTTATGAGTGTTGATCTAGCCCAACAAATGGAGCTTGACTTGGACCTAGGTCCTTCGGTTATGGTTGATTCATCAGCCTCCCAAATTTCATATCTAGTCTGTCAGACGGTACCTTTCTCAGTACATCAGTTTAGCTTTTGCAATCAGTTCTCAGCAATGCCAAACTTGGTGTTTCTGGTAATCTTGGTGATTGGATGGTGGTACTTGCAACATATTAGAATTCACCTGAAGTCAAATATGTTTTCATTTGTTAATGATCAAATGGAGGGAGAAAACCTTTAGTTGATACCCTTAAAAAACTCAAGAACGCAGCTCCATCACTTCCATCATTTCCTCTGCGGGCCTTCCATCCAATTTTCACAAAGAATTGATGCGCTATTAAAGTATCTTTGATTATAAGAAGGAGGACTGTCTTTCCTCTCACACTAATTTGACTCAGGATTTTGTCCAACGGTACAGTTGGTGAATATCAACTGTCCCTTTTATCCATACACAGCAGAGGAGGAGGTTTCACTAAGCACCTAGTTAGACGGTACGCTTAAGAAAGGGTGGTTATTTAGAGATGTCACCAGTTTCTTCTCCCATCGTTTTTGCCAAGAAGGACGATGGTTCCCTCCATTCCTGCGTGGATTATGGTCACCTGAATAAAATTGCATTGCACAATCCCTACCCTTTGCCCCTGGAGCAAACTATCAGTCAAGCTATTGCTAAGTCTTGTAAGCTCTCCAAGCTTGATCTCATTAATGTCTTCAACCACATACAGGTAATGGAAGGTCAAGAATAGCTTACCATAATTCAAAAAAACGAGGTATTTTTCAATTCTGCTTAATGCCTTTTGGGTTGAAGGATGCACCAGCCACAATTCAAATAATGATTGATAGTTTTCTGGGCAACCTCTAATTTACTTGAGCAGTCGCATATATTGATGACATCTTGGTTCACTCCCCAACTCCTGAACAACATGCAAAAGACTTAGAAGCAGTTGTGGTTGCTTTTCACAAGACGGGCCTGCTCATCAAGCCTTCAAAATGTGAGTTTTAAGAAGGAAGTCACCTTTCTCAGGAACCTGGTCCACAAAGATGGTTGTGTAATTCCCCCAACAAGTTGGACGCCATCCATGAATGGCCAACTCCAACAACCCAAAAACAACTAAGAAATTTCTTGGGCACCATTATTCTCCTGAAGAAATTTTCCCCATCCCTCTCCCAGCTAGCCGCTCCACTTCACCCCCTCACAAGTAAGAATGTACCCTTTCATTGGACACCCAAGTGCCAACAGGCGTTCAAGTCAATTAAAGAGGTGTTCTTATCACCCTCCCATCCTAAAACATCAGACCCCTCCAAACCATATATTGTTGCATGTGAGGCTTTATCCGTGGCAGTGGGAGCAATTCTACTCCAGGAGCACGATGATTTAGAACAACCAATCGCCTGCTTTTCCCAGAAATTCTCCTCTACTGAGCAATCCTGGGCCATATATGATAAGGAGTTGGCAGCCATAGCATGGGCTTTAACTCATTGGCGGTATCTGTTACAGGGCGCCCAGCATGAGTTAATGGTGTGTACGGATCATCAGGCTCTTCTGTATTTTTGCAAGCTGCAGAAATTGCCACATGGGCAAGCTCATACCTATCAGGATTTATGCAGCTTCAATTTCAAATACAAATTTGTGAAAGGTGCATTAAATGTGCTCCCTGATTTCCTTAGCTGCAACCCATCTCATTGCCCATGGACTCAGATGTTATGGACCTGGTTACCATGATTCCCACCACACAAAATTTATCTATTGTACCACCCATGGTCTCATCAGTAGACTTAGCTCCTGATGCTCCACTTATTTCATGAGTTTTAGCATCTTGAATGACCTGCCCCTGAAAGAGTGGAGTTATTAGACCAATTGCCCCTTCAAAATCACAAATATTCTCTATATTCCTTGGTGAAGGGTCTCATCTATTTTTGGTTGTGGGTTTGGGTCCCCCCTTTTTCAGAGCTGAGGTGTTTTGGACACATCATGAACCTCTCACAATTGGTCATCCAGTCAATAAGAAAGGTACCAAGTTGATCAAGCGGACTTTTATCTGGGTGGTTTTATCAAAAGTACCAGCCTGGATCACTGATTGCGTTACTTGTGCATGAACCAAGTCAGATTGATCAGGAAGGAAGGTTCTTTATCCTTTACAACAGGCGGAGGGTCCATGGACATTGGTGTCCGTGGACTTTATTGCTGAACTTCCCTGTTCTAATGGATTTATGGCAGTGAGGATGGTGGTCGATCATTTTACCAAATTTTCCTTATTTATTACATGCTCTTCTATGATTATGTCAGAAGAAACCACTCATCTTTTTGTACGACATGTGTTTTCTATGTTTGGTCTCCTGCAGGAGATCATCAGTGACCATGAGCTTCAAATTACAGCGCGTTTCTGGAATGAGCTTTTATCCATCTTAAAAATTACCCCCTGTCATTCCAAAGCATATCATCCCCAGTCCAATGGACAAACTGATTTGGTTAACCAAATTTTGGAACAGTATTTACACTGCTACGCTGCGGCCACACAGGATACCTGGTCCAATGGCCTTCCCTTGCTCAATTTGTCTATATTAACGTAACTCATGCTTCTATGGGGTTTTCTCCTATGAAGTGACGTTGGGGTATAATCCCTCATTTTCAATCAGTTCCTGTCTGCGTCCAGAATACCTGCTGCCGCAAATCAAATTGAGCACATTTAGTCTACCTAGTTCTTAGTGTGGGACAATCTCACTAAAGATATCAATGATTATAAGCGGTTTTCAGATTGAAAACGGCTTCCTGGCCACAACATATTGGTGGGTTCATATTTTATGCTAGATACACACCATTTGCGGATGCAGGTACCTTCCCAGAAATTTTCAAGCAAGCGTTTTGGACCCCACTTGGAGGAGGAAATTTTGGGAATGGTGCTTTCCAATTAAAATTGCCAGATCATTGGAAACAGCACCCCATCTTCCACGTATCTCAGTTGTCCCCATTCAAGGGGACCATTCCCGCTAATCCTGAGCCAATAGTAATTGAGGATGCAGAGGATGCCAAGGTGAAAGCATCTTAGCGTCCCACAAATCTCAGAGGTTGGTCCAGTTTCTCATCGCCTGGAAGGGTTATCCAGCCTATGAGAACTGTTGAGTCAATGCCTGCAATTGTGCAGATTGCATGGAACTGATCAAGGCGTTTCATGAGTCCCATCCTGATGCTCCCTGTCCCCCCCCCCAGAAAAAAGTTGTGACTTCAATGGCAAACAAGTTGCCCAAGGCGCACAATAATGTAGCCCTTATGCAGTTTCCTAGTGGAGGTACCCCTCCTTTGGCAAAAGGAAAGGATAATGTAAGTCCAGGGGAACGTCCCCTTTGTGTAGATTGGGCGATTTTTCCATTTCTGAACAAGAAGAGTCTAAAGAAGGCGGCTGTACCCCTCGTCACCCAGGGCGACCTCACTCATGTAGTAGATGAGCGCTGGGTTACAGCGCTCCCTCTGAAGATTCCTCCCCCAGTTCCCGTGCTTACCTCTGCCAAACTTGTCTGCTGAATTGAAGAAATCTGCACGAAAATTATTGAATCAAAGACGAAATGTCTGAAATTGATAGAAATAAAGCCCAACATTTTAGAAAATCAATATTCAGAAAGAGACAATAAGAGAATCATTTGCCAGAATTGTGGATTACATTAAGCCATCAATTGATATGATTGACATTACTAAAGTCCCTTCAAAATTGTTGAGGATTGTTGTAAAAAATTCAAAACCCCTAGTTCAAGGATCAGGATTTGCACCCAGCAAAACTCATTTGGCCAAACAAATGGCTCAGCAACTAGGCACAGGCGGGTGGCTATCCCAAACCTTTTTCCAACCAATTGGGACTGCCCCTATGTGGGGTGGCCCTGGGGAATTCCCATTGCTTGTTGGGCCAGACACTGCCATGCCAACTAGTTGAAATGCAGTTGAGCATTGGTATAGGAGTTCATGGACAAACCAATAGCGACTCAGCCTGCTGCCAAATCCTTTGATGTTGGTTCTAATTAAAATTATCCGCCCCTTCCCCCAAAAATTCGCTGGGTTAGGTCAAATTTGAGGGACCCAATCCAGCTTTGACCTACTACTAATTGAAAACTCTTTAATCAGTTGCATTGCACTGAGAAGATTGTTGATCAATCTTCTTTACCTATCTTTCTAATAAAAACCCTTTAACCAAATCCATTTTTTATGCTTAAACTAAACTGTTCTTTCCGCCTGTATTCCAACAACCCTCAGGGTTTATGGCCGTACTCACCTGGTACTTTGCTAGGTGCCTATACACGATTATGGCTCATGGGTACTCTATGGTGGAACTCCTTCCTGGTCCCATACCTATTGTACCCGCAGCAGTGCCACTGGCATTTGGGTTTTCCGTTTGAGTGCTTCAACACTTAACCTGGCAGGACGGTCTAAAAAACTTGCTGTTTGCCTGACAGTATTGCTCTTCATTTTTGTAATAGTCATTTTCATTATACAGCTCTGAGGCCACTTTTGAACACCACTCCTTTCAACTTATCATTTCTATTGACTGTAAGTGAGGTTAACTGGGGCTCAAAGCTGGTATATTAGCAGTGCGGTTAATGAAGACAAAAAGACGGGGTAGCAGCCTAGATTATTATATTAAAAGATTTTTACATCTATAGGACAAGTCTGGATGTGTTGCCTAAAGAACTTCTACGATGTCCTGAAATCAGTATCTTTCATATTATTCTGGATTGAATGCTTAGTTGAGGTCCTCATTGTTCTCCATTGGTGATGACCTCCTGTATGAATTGATCAAAGTTTAACTTTTCAATAGAGAAGGAAGTTGATGGAGAATCCAGAAGGAATCTTCATTGATTCCTGTATGCATGATGATTCCTGATAATTTTCACAGACACGCCTTTAGCGGCAGGTTTTAATTGATAGAGATTGATAGTTAGCTCATTGATGCTTGATTTGAAAAATTGGAAACTCAATTTGCATACTATTGAGATCCCAACATCAGAAATAAAAATTACCAGTAAATGATTATCTATGCATACTAAATAATGATAAGTCAAAGATTCTCAGTTACATATTAAATTTCTGAAAGCTCTTTCATTAACTTATCATTTTTACTTGTAAGTGGAAAATGTATGTTTGCTTTACATCTGTCTTATCAACAAACTATTAGTGGTATAATGCATTCATTTGATGGGTGTTGTTGCTACTGTTGGAAATGTTACATACATTTTACAAATGGTCCTACTAACAGCTACCTTCACTTAAAGTCTTAGAAATGAATATATAAGCCAAGACACTAGAACTTATGTTCTAATAATTTGATTTTGAAAATTATTTATTCCATTCACATGTAATCCAGCTTGTATAAAGAAATTTAGGATCGTTTTGAGATCCAAAAGCCAAATAGACATCATACTTAACAACTTTTATACTAACAATAAAAAAAGTTATATGAGATCATGGATGTAATTAGTAAGTGTCACATATATGGATCAACTTTCATAGTTAAATGACATCATAGTGGGGACTGACCCTAAAGATAAGGCTGGGCGACAGGAGGCCCAGAAGGTGAAGCCTCAGGCCCTCCCTGACCTCAGGCACACACTAGACCAACACTGGGTACAAGCCAAGTATGCCCAGGTTAATACTAGTGAGGTGCCTAACGCCCATCCCCTTACGTTGGCCCAGGCGTTAAAACGGATGGTTTACACAATTAATGTGGATGGTTCAATTTGGTTAGTCAAGGAATGGGGTTTCAAAACATGTTCCATTTATGAAATCACATGCTTGGGTTGAATCCAACTATAATCAATTACTTGAGTGAAGTCAGTTTCAGTGTTTGCTACCAATTCAGATGGTAGTGTTTGCCTATTGGTGGATCAGTGCTTGGGACCACTTTGGCATACCCTTGAATTCCCCTGACAAAGCTTAATTATGTTTTCCACAACCAACATTCCTTGTTGGTTGACTTCCCAATAAACATTTTCCCATTTTTCCCATTTTTCTTATGTTATCTCTAGCAAACCTGTGCTTGGACCTCTTTGAGGAGGTCTCACGCTACGTTAACCACCTTCTTTTGTATTCAATTAAATTTTCAACTCGTGCACAGTTGGGTCACCCAGGTTCCCTCCAGCCTGGGATGTTTACCCCTTTCCCCTTTGTGCACCGCGTCATTTTTGGTTAGTTGTTTGCTATCATGATCGCACTTTTTCCTTTAGTTATTATCATTCCAGCACCTTTTGCTGGGCTCTATTATCTTTGGTACTAACGGCTAGTTTCCATGCATTGGCTCTGTGCACCAAGCACCACCATTCTGGAAACAGGAGAGTTATAGACACTCTTCTTACATCAACTTGATGTTGGATTTTTTTATTAGGTGGAAATTAAGAGAACTTCCACGTGCACACATATTAGTATGGCTCATAGTAAGATTTTCCCCATTAAAGTTTTTAGTTTTATCTCAGATGATACCAAAGCTAGATTTAGACACTACTAAATATAAAATAATCTACACGGATATTATTAATGTCAATAGTGGATCATAAAGCCCTAAATAGCATTTATGAAGGACAGAAATTGTATTAAAAAGAACCCTTAAAAAGATGATATATGAAATCTGACTGAAGATTATGGCTATCCACTTATACAAAATGACAACCAAGTCATGGAGGTTATAATGCAGCTATCTTATTAAGTTTTGATAACCATTTTTTTAATATTGAAGTAGACAAAAAATGGATTTTCCTTACACTTTTTAACTATAAAAGATGTTACATGCACATAATAATTTTAATAATGCAACTCATTGTAGCCTAAAAACTTATGAAATATGTAAATAAAGTTACTGACATGACAGTTTTTTACCTTAAAGATGAAAACAGATGCTCTAATAAGATTACACAATACAAATGTGAAGATATATCAACAGCATGAAGAAGTTTTTCATTACTATATTCTTTCCAATATATACATGGCGTGCAACTGTTTTATCTGGCTGTATATCTAAAAATGGAAAAGAAGTTTATTTTATTAAAAACGCTCAGAAAAAAGCTTAACAATAATATGAAACATTAACATCTTTCTTTTTACTATTAACAAGAATAATTACCAGAAACCATTGTGCCTGGAAGTTTTATTATATGGAATTAAGCTATTTTCAGAAGAGAAAACAAGTTGTACATGTACCAGGATATGGTGGACATAAAAGCAATGCTTTAAGAAGTGTGTTAGTATTCATATAAGCTTTGCTGAGTATTTTTACCTCAAAATACTATTTCATAGTATCTGTGGGAGTACTTGTTTTAAACTACAGAAATTTGTAGTTATGAATAATTTAAGGCATTCAGGAAGGTATATCAGAGATATGTTTAAACTAAAGATGATCAACGCTGGGATTATAATTATAAAGGGTACTCTCATATGTTTTAAAACTCAGAACATGATATTTTCTTTAGCAATATTAACTTTTGCACCATCAGATTCTTACAGCCTCTGAAGCATACATAAAAAAGTCTCAGTGAAGATATCTCCAGGAGCAACAAAGAGCGTATATTGATTTAGATAAATTGTAATTTTATTTAATTTTTATGACGCTCTTAGTATCTTGAATAGATGTATTACATGATGGAAAAACTTTTTTAAAAAAACTGAGGCAAGATGACCAGGGGACAGACATTACTGATGCTTGAACAAGCTAAAAATTAAAATAAAAATAAAATAAAGTCAAAACGTGACCTATGGATCTGCTCAAACTGATGAGAAATTCAAACAAAACACACCAACCAAGTCAAAAGTGGAAACCACTATACATCCATGGTAGTGGGTGAAGGGGGATTGGGAGGCTCTTCTTTCTCATTTGTTGTGGACATGTAGCAGCACAAAGCTGATAGCATTGGTGTGGGCGCATCATGGAAATGGGGGCTGAGATAACAAATGGGTGCTCGCAACTCAATGTGTGTGATGAGGAGGGTGAAAATTATAGCCTGTAAGTGCTTTTTCAGCATCAAGGCGTACTTTAGGTAAGGTGGCGATGGTTTTAAGGTTGTTGCAGGTATAGCAGGTTTTTGGGACATACTTTGTGACTGTGGAAACTTTTTTAACTGCTATATTTGCCACTAGATAGTAAAAGAGGCAGTTTTTTTTCTGTTTTGGAAGCATGGTACTAGGTAGGTTAGGAGGTGGCAGGCCCATATCCAGTACTGCAACTGATTTTGCAACAACTTTAGAAGTTGGGTGACATTTGGGGGAGGCAATTGCCTCTTCAGCTAGTTGGTGGTCACTTTTGAATGGGGTGGCATCAGGGTGAGGCACATAATGGCGCTTTGGGAATTGGGCCGCATAATCAATATTGAGGTACATTTTGAATGGAGGGGACCCAGCCCATTTGGATTCAGGTATAATCTCGCCTAATTCATCAACCTCAACTAAATAATCACATGGACTTTGGTTAAATTTGATTGGGTATTTACATATGAGTTATCTGTTGCATTTGGCTGGGAGGATAATTTAGAATCTACTTAAGTCCATTCTGGCTCCTGATTGGTGGTTTCAGAAGAAGAGGTTCACTGAGGTAATTTTTGGTTGGTTGATTCAGTGGTTGCTGTGTCTACCACTTTGGGGAAGGAAGGAAAATAGTTCCCATTTAAAAAGTTATTGGATCAGCTAAGGGTTCATCATGCAAAGAGTTGGGTGTGGATGCCACGGCTTGTGAGATGGAGGGGCAGCGCCGTTATAAATGGTCCAGTTCAAAACAGGTAGGGCAAATGGTGCGCACTCCATCCACTCAAGCCCAAAAAGGATGTTCTGAGGCAGAGGGGATAATGGTGTGAGGGGGGATTGAGAGGGCTATTTCTGTTGATACTGAAAATAGTTGCAAAGGTGCGATGGCCTGTGAGCCAAGTAGCTCCATTGAAAAAAAACAAATTTTATTATGGGATTAAACCCATATTCTAATAATCCAGTGATAATTTTATTAATTTAAAATTTTGGGTGGTAGGTGGGTAGGGAGGCCTGTGAACTAAACCATGAGAGTGGTATCAGTGGGCAACTGGGTATGAGTATTTGGGAGGGGGTGCCCTGGAACACCAGTGGATGGTAGTTGCTACTGCAGCATCAGCTTCACTTAAGAAGCCAAGATCAAAAATTTCCCTT
Organism: Massospora cicadina; assembly: GCA_022478985.1. Lineage (NCBI taxonomy): Eukaryota > Fungi > Entomophthoromycota > Entomophthoromycetes > Entomophthorales > Entomophthoraceae > Massospora > Massospora cicadina. The sequence goes on from JAKSZP010018495.1 coordinate 140,412, forward strand.
GAAGGGGCAGAAGTCGATGAAGCCTGTAGGCTGCATAACAGCCTGGGCTAATTTGGTAGTGACTTTATCTTAATAGGAGAACAACTTTCCATTTTCAACCTGCAGGCCAAATTGCATGTTGCTCCAGGGGAGCACAAAGGGGAAGCGTGGCACCACCTGAGTTTTGGAGAGATGTAAGGCTAAGTCCTTAGGTGGGACATAGCATGCCAAAGAGTTTTTGAGGGCTAGCTGATCCCGCCTGAGCACGTTTTGACAATGGTTAAAAAACATTAAGAGGTGGTGCACCACTGCCCCACATGGGGGCAGCGGGTGTTGAATGCATCAACATAGGTAACTTGAATAGGGCAATTATGAGTGTAGCTGTTTTTACTAAATTTTTAAACTACCATTTGACCAAAAGTGATAAAATTGAGAGAGAACTTAATTGATGTTGTAAATTTTATCAATTAAGTTTTACTTTTTTCAAGTCTTATCATTTTTTATTCACTTAGAAGTATTTAAAAAAGCTATAAACATAAAATATTACTAATGTTTTTTTCTCTATCAATAAGCTCTTCTACTTAGAGCCAAAGGTTAGCATATACTGCAATAATGTACCTCATGATTAGTAGTATGGAATTCTAATTTTTCTTAATGCACTGGATAAGAAAAGTAAGTACGCTATAATTAGTTTATAAAGGATAAAACTTAGTTTAAAGTACATTGCTCTTGTCATTGAACTTAGTCTAGCCACTATACTCCTATAAATAAGTCAAATAGCTTATTCTACCTAGGTTACCCTAAAGATCTAAAACTATAGGAAGGCTTTATTTAGATTATTTATAAAGGCACGGGAAAACAAGATATTACACATATGCAAAGCTATTATTTGGGGTGAGCGTACCATGGAACACAAGCAAGCTTTTTATTTCCCTTGATTCACAATTTAGGGCTTTAAAAGTAACAGTTAAAAAATAGGAGAAGCTGTTGTGGTTTTGCTTAAAATATCTATAGAATACTCCAAGTTTTTGATTTCATATTCACCAATAAACTTGATCCTTACTAAATAAAATATTAATGGAGACACATTTATAAGCAAGCACTGAAATTCTAATAAAAGTTTATCTACTGAGGATTAAGACTACAAACTTTGTAAAAAGTACAAATTAAAGATGGTAGATTTCCATCTGAATACTAACTCCATTAGTAGATTTTTTAAGAACTATTTCAAAATACTCTCAATTGTTTATGATACTTTGATAGTATTTTACTAACATCAAAATCTATCATAAAAACTATCAATGGCTTTATGGAAGTGCTATCTTAGATCCAAGCTTGGTAGTTTATATAACATTAATATTCAAATATAGGAACAGCTTCCTGAAACTGTTGCAACTTTATAATTCTATTAAAAAAGAATAGACGATGAGCACGTTGTATATCATCATATAGAGTTTTATTTTTTTGCCTCTGGAATGTAACCATTTGTTCCCTAAAGGACTTAATTGTTAATTGACATGTATAACTGGCCAAAAAATAGTTGTCCAAAATGTCCGTTGAAAAAGATAATCCGTCAAAACCCAGAATTATAACTTGTAAGATGTCATTTCACGTCCCATCAGCTGAGTTGTGAGTGAGCTACCTTAAATTGACTCAGTTTCTAGTTGCCAGGCAAGTGGAATCTAACGTTCACTTGGTCAGGTATCAGTTGAGGCCTACCATCAGGTCAAAGTGCATTGAGGTGGAAATAGCACAACCTGGCCTCTAATTGTCTGTGTGAATGAGGAGCATGCTATTTCTGGAAGTATAATTGGCTTCAGAATCAGTTAAAGGTGTAAGAGGGGTGCACAAGCCCATATCAGCATCTTGTCACCTATAGTTAGGCTTGTGGAGAACATAATTCTTTGTAAAATTAATGGAAATTTAGTACCAATGCTGAGATGCTCCAAGTTTGTCATTATGTCTCTTATTGTTAAATAAATTAAATCATGTTCCCAAATTTAAATGGTTTAGGTATTTGGATATTTTGTTTTTTATTTAGATCTAATATATAAACAGGAAATTTAGACTGGGCTCAATATAATCACAGCCTTATAATTTTAATGGACTGGAAAGTTAAAATATGTAGTTTTTGATGTGGAATCCCAAGCATTTCTGAATTTACTTGGGTTGAGTTGAGAACTACAAAAACTAAAATTTTTTTAAAATCTATTAAATTTAGCTAAGATTTCCCCAATGAGAAATATTATAAGACAACCACTATTACATAATAAAACTTTAGAATACTGATTTTATGGGGAATCATATACATATACTGTTTCATCACATGTAATGCTTCCCTGAGTATTTTTTATAAGTTAGAACATAGATAATATTATTATATATTACCAATATAATAAATGTCATGGTTCCAGCTTATTGGAAGAAGACTACTTATACAAACTGAGTGTGTTAGTGAACAGTAAGTGGCCCAGAATGCTAAGGTCTCAGGTGATCTATAGAATTGATAGTGGGACTTTCTAGGGGTCAAATGAGGAGTAGATCCATTCAATAACATACTAAAGTCCTCCATAATAAGCCAGAAGGGTGCAATGGGGGCAAGCTCAGGTCTTACTGGATCAACGCCATGGATAGGAGCGGCAGAGAGAGCAACATCCCCCCCAAGTTTTGCAACTTTTAATTAATGTATAATAAAAAATCAAATTAGTATTGGGATATAGATCTGGTGGATCTTTCCAGATTGGTGGCAGATTAGCAAGGTATAATGTGGTTGCAGGGGTGCGTAATGTGTTTGACAGATTAGCTTTAGGGGCAAAACATATATTTCACAAGTTCAATCACTGAGGAATATATCACTGGATTAATGGAATTTACATTCACACCATATTTAGAGGGCATTCAACAGATGACAAAAAATATTTTTAGTTTGACTTGAGATCCTAACAGTATGGCGTGGAGAGTGGACTCCATAGTAAACGTGGTACGGAAAAACTAATTTTCATTCTAAAATAAAGTAAAATAAGTAATATACTGTCAACCTGCTTTAAGGGAGCAGTTGCCTTTATAGTATAGGTGGGGGAATTGGGAGATAGTTAGTAACTGCCTGAGTTTTGGCCTCAGCAGGAAATAATAATTAGATAGTTCAGTAATAATGAAGTCAATTGAGAAGAGGCTTTAATAGTTTTTGTAAAGCCATAAATATTTTTAGCACATGTTCTAGATCAAAAATTTAGCTTAAAGTGACACTACAAACTTGGATGAATTATTTAAATGGTTGAGCTATAGCCACCAGTTTCATATAAATCTGTTTCTAGTTAGGAAAGCTGACTTGAAAAATATTAGGTATAAATTGAGTAATCTTCAAGTTTTATCTACGCTCTGACCTAATATAAATAATACAATATGTCTTACTATAAATATTAGGGGATTTTATAGGGTGTTGGGTTGGGTTGTGAAATTTATTAAATATTACTGGTGACCAGGCCTTGGTTAAAGTGATCCTTAAGGCCCTGCCAGAGGCCCTAGTCTGAACTTTTCTCTTCACATCCCTCAATCACTTTTATTAAAGTAGGAGATGAAATAAGGAAGAGAGGGAGGATCCTTGGGGATCTGGCAGTGACTCATTGCTCATATACCGCATGATCTAGATCACTGATCTGAGAAAGGGGCTCTATTGGTGTCTTGAGCCCTTTCTTAATCCTGTGAGAGTATTGATCCTGCTAAAAATGGTGCAGGGGCGCCATATTTCAGATGCACAGGTAACAGCACACAAAATGACTGTGTAACATTAGATGACAGTAACCTGGGTAAATATGGTACAACATAATCCTTATTAATAATAGTATCTTTTATTAAAGAAGCACGCCGTAGTATAAAGTACTTCCAGTGTGTTGGGAAGTTAACCAGATGGTTTTCTCCACTAACTTGAAGACTAGGATCCAAGTAGTTTTGATAATGATAATTGATCAATCTTAGAGGAATATACTGTATTTAGTAGCTTTGGAAATAGTTTAATTGCAGTTGGTGCAATTTAATTAGCGGCAACTAGAAGCTGAGGATAATTTAGAAAAGGTTATATTATTAAGTTATTAATGATTGCCAGCAGATTGAATTTTGAAGTTTAGCAATGAGAAATGCAGCAATATGATAACAATTATGCCAAGAGTTACACCAAGATAACAGTGTGTGAGATTACCTGCTTAGTTGAGTTGTAGGTCAGTGATTTCAGTGAGAGAGATAACAGTATGGACATAGAGTTAAAAGGGGATCACTTTTGGTTGGAAAGCTGCAGTGGACTCTGCAGTAAGAAGTTGGTATATGGTGTAGACACCTTTGTTTTTACAGTGTGACGCTGCTTTTATAATAAAGATCGTGTTCTCAGAAGGCTCTGATTCTACATTAAAAATATTTTAAAATCTTTATTCAAGGAACGGCGGTCTTCATATCACCTTTCCATTGTATCAACGGGTTTAACCTCTGTGCAACAATCCGCCAGATTGTATCTAATCTGCCGGAAAATCAACAATGATTCTCACTACAGGGACCCACTGATTTAACTTTAAAGTAGCATGAATACCTGTAACCATGGCGAATTTGAACTACCTTTGCCAAGAACTCATGGGGTTTCAGGAAAATTAGCGGCAAACATATATATCTTTCTACAAGGGACCAGCCCTTATTGCGAGTGAGCCATCTGACTTTGGCAACTCTTTAATAGAATTACAGTTATTCATCTTTATGGCTCTCAGTTGGCGCAGCATGGACGATCCATGGATGTCAACTCTGCTCAGCTTCATGATATTATATAATGGCTCCTCCAAGAATACCGTCTTTATGATGGGACCCTGTTGAGAATTTTATGAGCATGTTCCTTAATCAGTGAGATAAGGCTCAGCGATACTAATTATATAAGTCCTATTTGGATGTGACCACAACCATCCTAATGCACCGTCCTTATTTGCATAAACCAGCAGCCTTACCTTGTCACTTAAATATGGCTGTCTATTCCTCAGCTCCTACAAGTCTTGTATCATCATAATATTGAGATTGGGGATTTGGTGCGGTTTACTCAGGTGCAACAAAATGACAACTGTCTTTTACTGGAACGCCTCAAGCAGACGTTATCAGAGGTTAGGGTGGCGCTTGACCAAGTGCACAAGCATGTTACCAATGCCCACAGTCAGATGGATCAGCTAGTGCCCCAGTTAAACCAGGAGCTACCCCGTGGCATGGGAGAATTGTTGAACTGGATAGGCCTCAAACTTGACTGGATTAGAGATATGAGTTTAGGAGGGAACATTAAAGGTTTATGCAAAAAATAACAAAATGGGTGTTGGGAATTGACTCCACTGGGGTCTCATCAGGGACTGCATTACCCAGTTGAAGCGGAAAGTTACCAACCAAGATTTTTCTGTTGCAATTGATCTCAGCCAGCTGAGAGGTGAATGAATTGACCACCACGCCACTGAAAACCCTGGAGCTTCGTTTCTCAGTTTTGCCAAATATGGGCAATTTTTATATTAGTTAGCTCACCTAGAGGGCTTTAACAATTCAATTAAGGATGTACTGTGACACTTCTGTTAATTTAGTTGTTGGAATATGCCAATCTCAGGGTTAGTTTAGAAAATCTGTGATGATCAAATGAGGAAATACTCTGGTAATGAGCTACCTTAGTAAGTCATTTTGATGATACCTTGTGTCAAACTCATGACAATGGGCATCATATTTCCAGGTTGCAAGTAACTTTTGTTGATGTGGACAAGAGTCTTCAAAATCTTGAGCGGAAACTTTCTGCTGAGAAAGAATTACGCCGAGATTTACATAAAAGAGGTTGATTATCTTAGACCAGACGCCAAGGAAGGGCGCTGCCAGTGCAGTTCAGTTTCAGTAAAACAAATCGTAGAGGAACTGTTCAATGCTCAGGGGGGTGAAGGAGTCAAGTTGTTGATAGTCTTGACTCAGGGGATTAATATTACAGGTCTGCTAGTAAGCTACCCCCAGTTGGCGCTGTAATTCTGCCCAAAGAGGCCACCACTTCTCTCAGAACTACAGTGGAACCAAATTCTGTCCCATGACCTACATATGCTCCCCATGTGGGAGTAAGTTCTCCAGTCCTGAGTTTGCTCAATTTTCATCCAGAAACTTCAGCATTTAATGAGAAAAGAGTGTGCACAACGAAAAGTTGCCCCCATTTAATTGTGGAGACAATATGCATGGGTTTTTCAAGCTGTTCAAGTTTGCCATCAAGGTAGTTTTGGACTGCCATAAGGAGAAGCTGCTAATCTCCAACTTAAATTTCAAGAGTGCTGAAAGATCACCTGTTACCAGGAGGATAGCTCCGTGACTTACTAGGAAGTCAAATATATGGTGATATGTTTGACTGGTGGGGTAGAAAAAAATGGTGCAACTAAAACCAAACTTCTTGTAATTGGGTTTTGACGGAATGAAACCCTTATGGAATTTTCTGATCACTTCACCTTGGAAGTGCATGTGTTAGTAGGATGAGAACACTATTGGAGGTGGATGTCAGTATCACTATGACTGCCGCCATAAATTACACTTGGAGCTCTACAACGCAATAGCTTGAATTCTAAAAGGGGAAATCCCCTTACTTCAGATTTTCAACTATCTGCGGCTATTGGACGCAACAGTTATCCTGCCAAACGTGGACTAGAAGCCATTAGTGACTGTTGCTGGAGCTTCATCAGCAGGTTGCCAGCAGCAACTGACTTATAATCCGTTGGCTAATCCCCAGACAAACTACAATCCGCTGATCATCCCATGACTGATCTATGATCATTTGGGTTATCCATGGCCCCTCTTTAACACTCTGCCCCGCCCATTGCCTGCTTGTAACCTTTTTGCCAGTTTTATTGATGTTTGGAAATAGAAACCTTTTGAATACCTTGTTTAAAATGCGGCCAGCATGAGCACTATGCGGCGAGCTGTTCTGACAAGCAGAATATCCATGCAGTTCCACCAAATTCTTACAAGCAGGGAAAATAATAAGCAGAGTATAGATGGAACCCTTAAATTCTGCTGTGTTAGATTTATTTGTCCCACCTGACCTAATGAGCCTCTTAATGTCAGTTCTCACAATCCAACAACGTCTTTCTCTTCTGACAAACTGCAAATAATGTAGACATGTTAACTCGCTCCCAAGCCAAGGAGGCCATCATGGAAAAGATCTGTCAAGAGATTCGAAAACCTTACTCCTGTCAAACTTCTGGAGCGTAACTCAGCAGTCAAACCCCAACCCTCCTTGGATGTGGCCTCATTGGAGGGCGTGAATGTTGTCATCCCTGTGGAGTAGTTGTAAAGGAGTATCCCCAAGTAGGGTCCAGTATTATGCACTTTCTTGATAAGAAGAATTCCTTGGATGTTCATGTATTAAACAGTCATGGTTCTTCTTATTCCAAGTGTACTTATTGTGACATTTTTGTGGAAAAAACAAAAATATGTGCGATCATCAACACTGGCGTCCCAGTAAACATACTGTCGACAAAGTTGGTAGCTAATCTGCCATTGAAACCTGATGTGGAGCACCAGGTGGTATTTGGGACCACAGGGGTGAGAAGTACCATATCGGAGGAAGCATACAGTGTGCTGCCTCTTCAGTTTGGGTCAATTGCTGTCTCTTCATCAGCAATTGTGTTGCCAAACCGCAATTATGACATGTTAATTAGCGCTGCTTTCATGTGCCATTTTGGTGCTATGGTCGACATAGCGGAGGAAATCTTTTTATATTAAAGGTCAGTGGATCCCTGTCTACTTGATGTCAAAGGGGATAAACAGGATTTTGCCTGAGATGGTCAAATCAACCTTGCGTACTTTGACGGCATAGTTCCTGTTTGCTACCATCATTTAAAGCTGCAGACTAGGATTCTTCCTAATCACATATATGAGTATCAAGGGATACCGCTATGATCATTGAGCGCTTTAATGATACCATACAGACACCAAATCATTGAAAGAATGGAGCTTGAAGTGAAGATAATGGAAGGGTTGTATGGGGAGGTCTTTGGCTCTTATCAACAATCACGCCTTAAAACTCATATGGTTCCAGTAATATTAGTATCTGGCTCCAGGTAAATCAAAGTTCTTCTGGCCAACATGAAGAAGGAGCCTCTTATGGTTCAGAGTCATCTGGTGGTGGCTTATCTACACCTGACCTCCGTTGATGAAGTCCTTTGTCTTCTTTAATAAGGCTCAATGGAAGAACTTGGCCTCCCCACTCAAATATTAGCTCGCTTAATGACAGTGGTTTTTCATGAAGCTTTGATGGGGCTATTGGAAGAGCAACAAGATTGGGAAATGGCATTATTTGAGAAATATCAGGAAATCTTTATGTCCCACGCCAACGATTTGGGGTGCACATGTGGCGACATCCATTGAGTGGACACAAGAGGACCACCCTCCTATTCACCCTTAGCCAATCTGCCACTTGTGGCTGCAGAAGTGGTAGTTTCTGGTAAAATATGGAAGCTGTTGGATCAATGTATGTTCAAGCCATAAAAAAGTCCTTGGGCTTCTCCTATAATAATTGTGAAAAAGAAGAATGGCACTAATTAGTAGTGATCAACTATCAGAAACATAACAGCATTATTAAAAGATTCATTTCCGCTGCTCAGAATTGATGATGCTTTAGATTATCTGGGCGGTGCTCGCTATTTTCAGCCATGGAAATAATCTTGGGGTGCTGGAATATTGATTTGCCGTGGCGGAACAAGAAAAGTGTGCTTAGATCATCTTCAAAGGGTTATTTCAGCCCACTTGTATGCCATAAGGCCCATGTAACGCCATAGCTACATTTCAAAGGGCCATGTACACTATTCTGGGTGATCTCAAGCTACCATGCATCTTTTTTTACTTTGATGACATTAACTTTTTTCAAAGACGTTTCTAGAGCATCTAGATCACCTGAAGAAGTATTTAGCCAACTCACAGAGGCTAAGACTAAAATCAAACCTCATAAATGTCATTTTCAAAAAAAAAACTGGAATATTTCGATTTTTGGTCAACACCAGGGGCTTAGACCACAATCAGCTAAGGTAGAATACATCATGAAGATGACCTGACCCCTATATCAAATGTAAGATCCAAGTCTTTTTGGGCATGGGTGGGTACTACCACATTTTTATTCCCAATTTCAGCTGTATTGGTGCCTCAATTTTTAAGCTTCTGAATAAGGACGCCACAATTTGAGTGGACAAAACGATGTCAGAATGCTTTTAAAGCTTAAAGTGGCGTTGATCAGCGCTCCAGTGCTGCAGCATCTAAACTTTGAAAAAAGGGTTTATCATTTAGACAGACGCTCCCTTTTCACTGTGGGAGCAGTCTTGTTGCAGCAGGATGATGATGGGGTGTAGCATCCTATTGCTCACTGCAGCAGAAGTTTAAATTACCATGAGCAGAAATATACAATGATTGAATGGGAGTGCTTAGTGGTTTTTTGCATACAAACAGTTTCATGTATATCTTCATGGAATAAAGTTTAAGTTTGTGACCAAACATGCTCCATTATGCTGGTTACAAAACCTTTGGGAGCCAGAGGGGCGTCTCATATGGTGGACGCCTAAGCTTCAAGCATATGATTTTGAGATTATCACCCGGCTAGGTGCAAAGCACCAGATACTAACTGTCTATCACGCTTACAACTGTTGCTATTATGGTGAGCCTCGCTTATATAATGTATGAGAAAAAGATTAGTGGCAAATATGCTGACGAGCCACCTCAAATCATTTGGGCACTGAGTGGGATGAGGTCGGATAAATTCTTGGGTGATGGTGAGATAATTTAGAAGATTGGTAAGATCATGGTGAGTTTTATGAATCCCTCTGCCTGACTGGGTACTACCTTGGATGCACATAAGGCGGTAGGGCACAGGGGCTTATTAAAACGTTGGAATTCCTGAGGCCGCGATATTACTGGTAAAGTATGCACTTTGACATTCTTTAAAAGATCATTTGTTGTCATCAATGCCAAGTATAGAATCCCTTCACAAGAAAACCACTTATCATCTGGTTGAACCTCAATTTAATTGGCACACAGAATCCATTGACATTTTGGGGCCCTTTCCAACTGGCGTGAATCACTCTAAATGTATCATGGTAGCAATAGATCACCTGACAAGGTGGGTAGAAGCATGCTTCATCACCTATTTGAGGGCTGTAACTGTTGCCAAATTCATAATGGTGTGTGTCAGTCAATAGCATGGCTATCTGCAGTTCATACTAACAGATAAAAGAACCAACTTCACCTTGCATGTCCTTTCTAAGCTAAAAAAATTAATGGTGATCCACGGATTCTAACTACTCCATACCATCCAGAATCTAACAGGACCGTTAAATGGGTCAATGGAACTCTAGTAAATATCCTAAGGAAGCTTGTGAGGGATTGACCATCTGACTGGAGCACCCTTCTCTCCACTGCAGTTTTAGTGTATGAGTCAGCTATCATTCGTCAATGGTAAAATTTTTTTTCAGCTGCTCTATGGTAGACATCTAGCTCTGCCTCTGCTACTTTACTCTTGTGTGGAGGATACCATCAGAAAGGACACTTACGCTATCTGATGAATATGATGTCCACATTTAATAAACTTCAAACAGAAGCATACTTGGCCAGTTTGGCTAGAAACATTAAGATGTATGATTCTGATCAATTATGACTTAGTGGACTACCACAGTTTATGATAGGAGAGCATGTCTTGTCCCACTACCAGCATGGATTTGGGCGGCGGAATAAGCTAGCTAGCATCTGGATCAGACCATTAGAGATAATAGAAAAAATGAAATGATGCATACACTATTAAGGAACTGTCAAGTGGTCATGATACTATCTGAGTGCATGCTAAGTTCCTCCAGACATATAAACAATAAGAGACCCAAAAGACAGGCCCATAAACCACTAGCGGGATGAGGAAGGTTTCTCTCCCAGATATAGACAAGGTCTCTCTGAATTTTTTAGCTGGGGATTTGATGAAGGTGACATGTCAGATCCTAACCTCTGGTTAAGAGGGGGAAAAATGTAAGGAAATTAACCAGATGGTTTCCTCCAGTTATTCCAGAGACTAGGATCCAATGCCTCTATAATGATAGTTGAGCGATTTTAGAGGAATCCTCTGGATCTGGTAGCCTCAGAAAGAAGTTCAATTTAAATTAGTGTAATTCAATTTATGGAGAATAGAAGCTTAGGATATTGATAATAGGTTGTATTATTAAATTACAACCGTTGCGGTGGATTGAATCCTAAAATTTAATAGAGTGAAATGCACCAATATGGTTACAATTCTTCCAAGAGTTACACAGAGCAAATAGTGAGTGAGATTACCTGCTTTGTTGAGTTGTAGGTCAGTGACCACAGCAAGATAGATAACAGTAGGGACAGAGAGTGAAAAGGGGATATCTTTTTAACATAAAAGCTGCAGTGGTTCTGAAGTAAGAGGTTGATATTTGGTGTAGACCCCTTGGTTCTAGCAGTGTGACGCTGTTTCCATAAAAAAGATTATGTTTCTAAAAGCGCTTTGCTTCTATTTGTATATTTTATAAACTCATTTGAAGAATGGCTATCTTCATATCGCCCTTCCATTGTATTAGTGGGTTTAAGCTCTGTGAAAAATCTAATGGATCTTATCTGTTTTGATGGAAAATCACCAACAATGGCTCAGCAGCATGCTATAATTTTTACAGTAGGTTGGGTGCAGCTACCTAGGAAAAAGATCCCCTCCAGATGGCATTCTTACTCAGATATGCTCTTTTTTTAGTACTAGATGGTCCCAACCCAAGGGGGATTCATCGATGTCTCAGATATGCTCTTCTCTCTACTATAGTTCTTAAAAGTAATATTCAGGGTTACTAAGCATCACTTAAGAGTGGTAAAATAAAGGCGTATTATCCAAATTAGGCAAGGGTAATAAAATTAGTAGGTCTTGAGGAATTTCCAGAATAATAGCAATAAACTGATTCCAATCAAAATAATAACGGATGGCCTACATAAGAATAGGGGCACTATTACAAATCACTCTATGCTAGTAGGTCGAAGTAGGATATTAAGATTAAAATATTAATAGGCAATATAAAAACCAAGGCCATAAGCCATGTTGATCAATAAATTAAGGAAATGAAAATTGCACTGAAAGAAATTAGAAATTCTATCTGCCATTATAAAAGCTAATGAACAAAGGGCCCCAGCTGATTTACAAGTATTAATCAAAATGACTTTAGAAATTAAATATAAAGTTGGTGGCCAAGGGGAAAGATATATTATAATAATTAAAACCAAGTAACTTACAATCAGTTTAGTACAAAATTAATTAAATAATAGTTATATTAAGTATAGTTGTCAAACCAATCAACATTTCTCCCCACTTGATCAAAAATTTGGGAACAAAATTGATTGGGGCTCAACTAGATTTTTTTAAGAACATATGGTCATTGGGTCAGTACACTGCTGAACTCTTCAGGATCTTACCATGAAGCCTGTTGATAAGGTGACCTTTAATGGGATGCTTCAAAGTGTAGGCATCTGTATCTGACTTCTCAATGATCTCAAAGGCCCTTTCCATAATTGTCCAGCTTTTTATTCTGTCCAAACCCATGGTTTTGTAACACAGTACCACTCCCCTTCAGAAAAGTGAGGTAAAGGCTGCCAGACTTTGTCATTGTGTTTCTAAGACCTTACTTTATGAGCCAACACATTAGTATATTCTGTGCTTTAGAGCTGGATTAAAGTTTGCATCAGCCTCACCAAATTTTAAAGAACTCATGCTTTCTTTTTGGACTAACTAATATAAAATTATGGGAGCGCTGATTGCTTCCCATAAATTTAGGCAAATGAGGAGTGCCCCATGGCCAAGTGAAAAAAGATACAATATTTAAAAATGACTGAAGTCAAGAAAAGGTTTTATCTGGATGCCTTGGTCTATAAACAATTTAGTAAAATACCAACAAGAGTCCATCCACTCATTCTACAGTACAATTTATTATAGGGTGATAGGGTGTAGACAATACCCCTTGTATACCCATCAAATTATTGAGCTTATAAATAATCTGAGATGCAAAATTAGTCCCATTATCTGTTAACAAAAAACTGTGATCATCCATGCCAACAAATTATATTTTTCATAATAAACTTAAAGTAGTTGTAGCGCCCAGGTTTTAAAAGCTTTAGCTCTACCCATTTTGTGAGGTGATTGATGGTCAGGTTTGTATATTCAAGTTGTCCATAACTATTGGGCAAAGGACCACAATGTAATATATATGCTGTGCCAGGAAAAGTTGTGCTTAACTAATTGATAGGAGGTTGCTTTATGGTAGGAGGCATCAGCTTGGCATTCCTTACAACAGCTGAGGATCTCATAAAAATAAAAATGCACTGATTTCCAATAGGGGTGTTGTTTCAACAGCACAAGCGTCTTCTTATAAACCCCATGTTCTGTCACCTTGTGAGCCCCAATAATAATATCAGCTTGTTCCATTAGTTGGGGTATCCAAGATTTATGACACTGATAACTTTATAAACTTCCATTTTTTGGCAAAAATATTTTTCTTTAAATACTCTAAGATGTGCTGAACTTCCATCAGTCCATTGTCATATAGTTGGGCTAGCATTTTACCTACTAATTTATTGGCCACATTGGCCTCTAAGGCCATGGTGAGAAGTTGATATAACCCATCAGCGTTTTGATGCTTTATACCAGGACAGTGCTGAAATTTGATGTTTGTAGGTTTCTATTTCAAAGTCTTTTAGGCCAGCCGCCCTTCTGGTTACTTAAGATTATGTAACCAGAAAAGGAAGGCATGACAGGCTACTACTGTTAAATGCACTTTGAGGACGTAAACTTTGGATTATTTACATGTGTAGATGACTTCCAAGCATTTCTTCTCAGTTGATTTATAATATCATTCTTTTACATCCAATGTTTGGCTTCAGTAAGCCATAGAATGCTTAATCCCTTCAGAGTCAAATTTAGATAACACTTCCCTGATGAAGTTGAGAGAAGCATCCATCCGAATAGGAAACAGTTTATCAAAACTAAAATACATCAGTAGTCATTCTTAGGTATGGTAAAGACTTAGTTTATCAAAGTTCAGCTGACAGTTACCTATCCACTCAGATGGTACACCATTATTGAGGAGGTGAATAAGTAGCACACCAGTCTTGCCAATCTTTTTAAACTGGCAGTAATAGCCAGTCAGTAAAGGAACAATTAAACTCATGCTTGTTAATTGGATGCGCTATAAATTCAATGGCTTCAATCTTTGCCAGCTGGGGTCATAAGCCATGGTTATCAATAACAAACCCCAGATATTCCAGCTGCTCTTGGAAAAGGTTTCACTTACACATTTTGATTTCAAGATCAGCCTTAGCGAGGTGATGGAAAAATTTTCCTAAGTGATTCAGATGATTAGTAAATGCTCTAGAAAAAACGTGATATAATCTAGATAAACTATAACACAAAAAATTATTTAAATTGATAATTATAATATCCATGGCCCGCTGAAAAGTTGCAGGGGCATTGCACAACCACTATGGCATTCTTGTACGTTGGTATAGGGCCCTGGGCCATCATCATGACGCAATTTCTCTTCTTCTCTTTTGGCAGCTCTATCTGCCATTAGTCAGAAATTAAATCCATGGATGAGATATATTGCGCACTTCCCAAGCGTTCTAGCACATCATCAATATGTGTTAATAGATAGGAGTCTTTTTCAGTAACATTGTTGAGCTTCTTGTAGTTGGTTTCAAAAAATTAGAACTATCCTTCTTTTTGATAATTAACACTGGAGAGTCCCAAGGACTCTTGGAGGGAACTAAAGTCCCGAATTATACTATCTTGATAACTTCTTTATTAAGAAACTTATCCACCACCTTTGAGCATCCAGTAAGATGGAGGCAAATGGGCGGATGATTTTCAGTATTGATATAGTGTAACACATTGTTCACAACTCAAACCGTAATTTTCTTTTACAACAATAGTACTATACTTTCTTAAAAAAAAGGACAAGGCTTGGTCCTTCTTTTTTTAGTACTTGTGGTGCCCAACCCAAAAGGGGGAGCCGCCACGCATCACAAGGCTTGGTCCTTCCCCTTCTCTTAACCTTGAGAGACTTTCTTATGGTACTAAAGAACAAAAAAATTGATCATTACTTCTACAAATGCCCAGTTCATCAAAGTCCCAAAATTATAAATATTTTTTACTTCTTTGACCAATAAAAGATGCATAAAAGTGACAACCTGACCGCTTTATCTGAATAGGGGTACACATATAGATTGGCTAGCAGTACCTGAGTTTTGCCATGGTTGGAACAATAATCCCAGGTGGGCAACAGGTTCCAAATTGGAATGAAAAAAGATGCAAAAATTTCATTTTATAAACCTTGGGTTTTTTTAATTAATTCTGTTCCCACAATAATTTGATGGCCCACCAGAATGGTTAGGGTACAATTAGTGTGTTGTGATATACTCTTAGTTTTTACAATATAGTTAGATAACTGCTATATACAATTTATTCAGCTGCTGATAACCAATTGGCACTTTGCCTGTTAGGAACCCATCATGTAAGGTAAAGACTTGGCTTCCTTCATAAGTACACCAAGACCCACAAGGGTAGCCACAGTCTACAAGGCACCGCTAGGTTCAAAAAGCTCTGAGTAGGCGCGTTGGAGGGAGCGTTGGAAAGGCTTCAACTCAACGAATTGTTGCTTATGTGTCATTTTGTTTAATAAATCACTAAAGGATGTGGCTTTGATAGATATTTAATATATACAAAATGAGAAATATAAAGAAAAGAATAATCTAAAATTTTACTATTAGCAGGGTGCTGGGTCTTATGGTGGGAGAAGGAGAGCTTCTAAGCTGAACCGTGATAGGGGGAAACAATTTCTGGTTTCAAATTTGTTAGTTAGTGGATTTGATCCCCGATTTTACCTCAATAGTGTCAACTGAGGTTTCCAAGATATTCTCAGGAATATTTACCAACTTCCAGATGTCTGAATTTGCCCCAACTACTAGGGCAAAGCCTGACAAAATCCCTCCATTCCTCAACGAGGATGCCACCCATGTATGCTAACCTGGGTTATAACCCCACCTTTACCATGGGCCTCAAACATGAAGCAACATATCAGCAGTAGATAGCTTTGTCACCCACATCAACGAGGTTCACTAACAGGTACAGAACAAGCTAACATAATCCACCAATGATGCAAAGCGTTTTACAGACAAGAAACGACATGAGAATAATTACCAAGAAGGTAATTTAGTTATAGTGTATACCAAAAGTTTGCACCTGGAAGTACCATGACGGAGGTTGGCATGCAAATGAGCAGGACCATTTCCTATTGCCAAATTATTAAACAATGGAGCTATTTGCTTGGATTGCCGCCTTGCTGGAAAATGTATGCCTCATCCCATGCTTCCTCCCTCTCACTTTTTAAAGGCAAGAAACTGGTAAACTTAAATCCATCATGGTGGAAGGAGCCACAGAGTTTGATGTAAAGAAGGTCATGGATTCATGATGGGTTTAACGTCAAGTGCGATAACTGGTATCATAGAAGGGATACCCAGCGTATGAGAACAGCTAAGTACCATCCAAGGATTGTACTAAATGTTGTGAGTTTCCAGAAGAATTTTTCAAAAACATCCAAATGCTCTAGCGCCTGCACCAGCCAAGCCTGTCGCCATTGCCACTATCAAGCTTCCTACTCCCCACACTAAATTATGTCCTCACTAAAGCTCCTATAGGGGGTGTGAGCCCTACCTGTCAAGGAAAGGGTATTGTAAGACTCCAGGAACCCGCTATAAAGCTGAACAGGTGTGTTAAAAATTGAAACTCTTGGCTCCTGTTGTGAGCACCAAATGTTAAAAACTGGTTGACTGATAGCTCCAGGATTTTAATTGCATAGGCTTGGTATGTGCACAATCTGCATTGCATGATAGATATGTTTAAGTAATAATAGTATGACGAATATTATCCATAGATGAATAATCAAACCAGATGTGGTCCAACGCTAAACTTAGAATATTTCACTAAATACTGATTTGACACTTAGGGATTTCTTCCCCATTTCAACTGAACTTAATCCACTCCCAGATTCAGAGGTTCCCAGCCTTAGTTCTTGTCATGCTGAGTTAGTGTAGATCTACGTCAAAGGTCTGCTTCTCTTCTAAGGATATTCAATCCTTATCTTTATGCACACAAAAGAATCCACAATTATTGTACTACAACAATAATTAACTGAAGTTGAATAGAACTAGAACTAGATCTTTTTCCTTTATTTTAATATGAAATGCTAGAGAATTTATAGGGGGAATTCAGCGCCCAGATCTTCAATTGGCGCCTCAACCATGAAATGGCAGCCATTGACACTGAATTTTTCTATAACGTCTCTATCTGTGATGTTCTTCTTTATCAGGTTAGGGATATTTCTGTCAAACATCACAGAGAACTAAAAATGAAAAGAGCCAGAAAATGTGTCCCTAACGTTTCCATTTGATTACAGCAAACAATCTATATTTGGCTAGTGACCTGCTTAGGTAATGGGAATCTTTACCCATTATAGCAGGTCGTGAATCAACTGATTGGTTTACTAGTTGCAGGTGGCATCACTCGCCTCAAAACTGCTGATTAAATTCCCAATCAGTTGGTGATGAAACCTGATTAATCCCAATTGGTACAACTGATAGTTAATATTTGATCAACTATCAGATGCCCCAATTTTATCAGCAACTTTGCGCAATGAGATCTTAAGTATTCACGTGGATTGATCCCTGATGAATCCAACCTCAGAGAATTACCCAAAAATCCTCAGACATTAATAACTTGAAATTGAGGTCATCCAACATCTGATGAATTTGCTAGAAGGACTTATCCCCTAGCAAACCAGCAAATAACCTAGGAAGCTGGAAAGGTGGGAAAATTTCTCAACACATCCCCCCTCTTGCCTAGATTTCCGGTGAGAATAGGATCTGGACAGGAGAATGCCACCTCAGACCATGGTGAATACTTCTTAATTTTCAGTAGAGCACAGCTGATTTGCACTCAACACTACTCAGGACAACCTTTGACATGTGGTTCTTTTTCTTTTCTTTCTCACTACTGCCTCTTCATAGCACAGTCTACATGACCCACTGCCATACCAGTCTAGTCAATTTACTCATGATGATGCTAGTCCTGGAAAGCCAGTTTCCCCCCAGTCAGGGCATACGCCCTTTGTCATATTCAGGATCTTGGTTCAGCATCTTTGATTTCATGATCTCCCTCCTCATCCTTGACAGGAGATCATTACCATTAATGTCTTTGTCATGGTAAAATTAAGAAAGACTGAATATGTTTTTTGTTATTTTTTCTCTTATTAACTTTTTTGCTCATGTCATTCTTTCAATTTTTTCTTTGAAGAGTTTATTTTATAAATTAAAAATTAATTGCGCTGAAATTAGAATATATTAGAGTTTAATCTACACAAGTTGGATAATGTTGACCATTATAAAAAGTCTGACATCCCCACTCTTGTCCAAATTATATATTAAATTCTAACTCTTGGTACCAACAATATCTTTAAAATCTTTCTGCTGAAAATGCCCATCTCTTCTAATTGGAGTCGTTCTGCTTGGAGAAATCTCTTCTATGGTCCACCTAGGACCCATACTCTCAGTCAAGCGCATGTAGGTAGTCCTTCTGCTGAACTACTGAAAGTGAAATATGATCCCAATGAAACCAGAACAATAAACATCTCAAACAAATCATAGCCAATTCTTCCTCTTCCATTAGTTCCCAAATTGGACTTTGATACTCTGCTAGATTCAGCTCCTTTAACGGATAATCTTATTATAGTTGTTGAACCTCTTTCTTTCTGTTGCTTTCCTCCCTGATCTGGAGTATTGCATTTGGCAAGTACTGAAATCTCAATTTCTCTTCACCTTGTCACTTTTTTTCATGGTTAAGCTTCTGCTCAATGAACTTGGCTTTGAGTAGGTCTAGTTCCTGCTAGCGGTCAATCTCAAATAGATTTTGATGGTTTATTTAAGCCCCTATTGCTATAAAATCTCCCTCCCCAAGAGGCAATATAGGCAGAATCATCTTAAATTGAGGGTAACCAATAAATAATTATAAAATACTTGACTTTTAACGTTTTTATAAAAAATTTTATTTTCTATTATTTTCCCTATTTTTATATGGGACATGAACTTTACTCAGTTCAGCGGTCCAATCTTTTACTAAATACTCTCCCAACTGGTTCCTAGGTATACTATGACCTACCAGGTTTTATGGTTCAGAGGTCTTATTTTTAAGACCTAACCATTTATTTTGGTTCAGCGGTCCTTTTTTAGGACTTATTCAAAAATTTTATAAACCTAACCATCTTAATGGTTCAGTGGTCCTTCAGAAACACTCTTATTTTTTTCTTAGATCCACTGCTTGAGGTTCTTAGCATGGACCCAGTTGATGATTCTTCCATCCACAAGGTTCTTGATGGAAATATGCATCCATTGCCGTCTTGATGATAGTCTTGAATGGACCTGATTACAGCTCATCTAGTTTATTTCTTCTTCTAAAGCCATGCATCTCATAATAGGCTACTCTATCACCTACATGGTATTTAGATAATGCAATTAGTATTATTCATCATCTTGGCATTGATTTTTATCTTCAAGGTTATATCAAATGCTTCCACCTGCATTTTGATCAAAATATTCAAAAGTTGGATCAAGTTTTGCTTTGCACTCATCCCTGATGTTGGTTCAACCACCAAATATAGAATTGATAGTAATGTGGCCTTCCTTCCATACAGAAAATTGAATGGCGTTTTTACCGTTGACATATGGTAACTAATATTATATGCAAATGTTACTAAACTGAGGAAAGTTTTCCAAGCAGAAATTTTTCCAGTGACCAGCTTCCTAGCGTCATGGCCAGCATTCCATTTACTCGTTCTACCTATCCGTTCATCTCCAGTTGGTAAGGTACAGACATTACTCCTCAGCTTTCCATTATTTTGTTCAATCTCAGGATCATGTAGGATGTGAAAATCGTTCTGTTGTTGTTTAACAAGACCTGTGGGCATCCATGGTGATATACATTTTGATCCAGTATAAACTATGCAGTACTTGTTGCATCCATTTTTGCTAGAGCATTTATCTCAACCCATCTAGTCAGATCATTAAATGCAACTATAATGTATTTGACTCCCCCTATGCTCATAGTCAGTGGTCCCATCTTGTTGATGGACACTGTATGCCGTGCAAATCCAGTGTGGACCAATCAATACCAGTTGTGTTCTTGTGTGGTTTGTGCAACTGGCACTTCATGCAGCAAGCCAGATAATTTGCCACATCATAATTGATAGACTTCCAGTAATGATACTGGCAAATGTGGTCAGTTGTCTTTCACAGGCCTCCATGCCCAACAACTTTATGGGCAGCTTGAACTATAGCTGCTCATTCAGATTTTTTAGTAATAACAGTCATTTTCTGTAGATCATCTTGAATACTTGTCCATCCTTGGTCTCAATATTTTCCATCACTTTTTGAAGCGCACTTTGAATCTCTTGGAGCTCGTTCCTGATTTCTCCATTGTCCAATCTCTGAAACTTCTCATCTTCCTGTTGGTATATCACTTAAACCATTTGTAACCTTGATAAGCCATCTGCATTTTAGTGAATAGCTCTCACTTGGTGGATTATCTCAATGTTGTAAGCTTGAAGCTTCAGTGCCCATTGGGCCAGACGTCCTTCTGGTTCTCAGAAGATTATATCTTGTCCGCTAGTTGATATGCATATGGGCGAGCAACCTCCTTGATTATTTTGGGGTCAATCCCCTTCACTCTGGCTCTGGTTACAGCATTTACATCTAAGTTGACCACTTGGTAAAGCTGGTCCTTTGCGTCATTGTTGACAAACAGATCACTGTTCAATGTCCTCATTTAGGATATTGGGAGGAACGGGTTTAACTGCAGCTCTAGACTGTTCCCCATCTAGGATGCAGGTCCTTTTCCCAGCTCCTGTGCGGGTTTGGCCTCCTTTTCCTGGACCACGTTGATTTGCTCCTTAGGATTCTTGCTGAAGCTCTGGGAAGCGAAGTGGCCCTTTCCTATGCATTGTTGACAGTTCATATTACTATTGTCTGCCCTTTTAAACCCCTCAGGTTTGTTTCCCAGCACTGTTTAATTGTCTGATTCCTTAAGGGTTTCAGTTAATTTAGTAGGATTCAAATTTCTGAACAGGCTCAGTTTAAAGCTTTAATTATGTACCTTAAACGTGGCTCCTAGAATATTCAAGTGATCCATCATTTGCAAGGTGGTTGTTTTGGTGGCTAACATGGAAGACATCATTTGATGTAGATTGTGATAGCGCCAAAGGGCCACTTGTAATGCAATCCACATGTCAAATTGTCCAAGATTTTCACTCTGACCAAAATCTGTGATTCTTGGTAGAATTGGTTGGCGATATTTGATAAAGTCTCATCTTTCTGGAATTGGATCCCCATATATTCTTGCTTGCATTTTAACATATGTGTGGGCTTCCAAAATCCTTCAATATTGCAGCCTTGGCCTCCAAATAAGACCAGCTGTCTCCCTTTAGATGAGGTAACGCTAAGTTTTGGCAGTCTGTATCCAAACAGTTCATGACCTTCAAAGCTTTTTGTCTATCATCATACCCAAACATATCATGTTGAACAGTCATAAAAACTCAGGAGCACTGTCCTAATGAAAAGTGGGTTATTTTTGGCATGGATTTAAATTTTCTCAAATTTTATCTAGCCGCCACTTTTGGATCAGCTATCTGAAGACTTGAGGAGTAATTTCAGGAGCTATTTCTAAAATGGTTGCAAATGCTGTTGGCATATTTTTAGAAGCTGTCAACTTCCCAACTGGAGTTCATGGGGGTCTTTTCTTAGCGCCAGTCGCCAAATAAGGTTTACATTCACATCTCTGCTTCTTAAGATAGTTGACTTATTTCAACAGTCATTCCATGTTTGATCTGAGTGAGTGCAAAAAAACGCAATCCGCTTCACATTCCATCTTTAGGAATAAAACTTATTTGACCAAATCTCCATCTTTATTTTTCAATCATGTTAATTCCTGAGTAACTCATTGCTGAAATTGAAAACTTCTTCTCCTTTCTTGATCTTAGTGACTCTCTCCTCTAAGGCAGCAAATTCTCTATGGTCAGCCAAATTCAAGGAGTTCTTATTATTAGTTACTAACTTTATCATAGCTTTCTCAAATCTTTCATATAATACATTGTAAATTGGCTTAGCTTACTCAACTACCCCCAGTAGTAAGCACCAAATGTTAAAAACTGGAACTATTGGCTCCTGTTGTTAACCAAATGTTAAAAATTGATTGACTGATAGCTCCAAGCTTTTAATTGCAAAGGTTTTGTATGTGCACATACACACTGCATGATAGATATATATGATCAATAAATAGTATGACGACTATTATCCATAGTTAAATAATTAAACCAGATGTGGTCCAAAGCTAAACTTTGAATATTCCACAAGTTATTGATTTGACACTTAGGGATTTCTTCACTATTTCAACTGAATTTAATCCACTCCCAGATTCAGAGATTCCCGGCCTTAGTTCTTGTCATGCTGAGTTAGTGGAGATCTACGTTAAAGATATGCTTCTCTTCTAAGAATATTTAATCCTTATCTTTATGCACACAAAAGAGTCCACAATTATTGTACTATAACTATAATTAACTGAAGTTGAATAGAACTAGAACTAGACCTTTTTCCTCCATTTTAATATGAAATGCTAGAGAATATATGGGGAATTCAGCGCCCAAATCTTCAATTGGCGCCTCAACCATGAAAAGCCATTGACACTGAATTTCCCTATGACGTCTCTATCTGTGATATTCTTCTTTATCAGGTTAAGGATTCTTCTGTCAAACATAACAGAGAACTAAAAACGAAAAAGGCCAGAAAATGTGTCCCTAACGTTTCCATTTGATCACAGCAAACAATCTATATTTGGCTAGCAACCTGCTTAGTTAATGGAACTCTTTACCCATTATAGCAGGTCGTGAATCAACTAATTGATTCACTAGTTGCGGGTGGTATCACTTGCCTCACAAATGCTGATTAAATCCCCAATCAGTTGGTGATGAAACCTAATTAATTTCAATTTATACACATGATAGTTAATCTGTGATCAACTATCAGATGCCCCAATTTTGTCAGCAAATCTGCCCAACGAGATCTTAAGCATTCACATGGATTGATCCCTGATGAATCCAACCCCTAATGAATTATCCAAAAATCCTTGGACAATATTAAACTAAAATCTAGATCAACCAATATCTAATTCATTTGCAAGTGAGACTTATCCCCTAGAAAACCAGCAGATAACCTAGGAAACTGGAAAGGTGGGGAAAATCCCAATAGGTGTGCATCCTTTTAATACCAAAAAGGGTCAAACCTTAAGGCCTTGCCCTGCACTTAGATCACTGACCTAGGACATACCTTGGATGAGAGATGAGTGGCTGCTGCCCCTCCCTATTTTGCCACACAACATTTCCATTTACCCCCCAGCCCAAACCCATTCAAGTCTTCAATTATGCAGATTTTTATTTAGAAAAAATCAGATAAGTTTGTATAGATTCAAAAATCATAAACCCTCCACCGCTAAAGGCTTATGCCTCTTCCCCAGCAGGGGGTACAATCAGTGACCAGCCTGAAAAGAGAAAATATTTTTAAGTCAACTTCAGGCAAAAAGTTGAGAAAAAGGAGGTTGAAAGCAGGTTTTAATACTCTTCTCTCCCCTCTGAAATCAAAAAAAGTGAATTTAGACATCCAGAATTTGGGGAAAATGGCTTGAGAATAACTTTGAAGTCTACTAATACTATTGAGGTTAAATTGATGTTTGAAACTGTAAGTTTGGTGGATTCAAAATCAGAAATTTGAATCCAGATATCATGGTACAGCTTAGCACATTCTTCCCCACCCCACCATAGGACCCAGCACACTTCTAGTGGTAGGGCGTTGAGTTATTCTTTTACCTATTTTCACTATAGTTTTAATAGAACTTATTATTCAAAAATATTCACCTTAGGTATTTTAACAAATAAAACAACACATGGACGATATTCTTTGGGTTGAAGCCTGACAAACACCCCCTACAACTATCCCACCCATAGTTCATTGAAACCAGCGGTGCCTTGTGGGCCTTGGCTGCCCTTGTGGGTCTTGGCGTACCCATGAAGGAAACCAGGGCTTTCCTTTATACGCTGAGTTACTAACTTAAGTTGGTCAGAAATATAATAATGTTAAAGTTAAATTGGGGAATGGCCTGGATCAATTTGGTGGGGCTTGTAATTAATCTTATCCAATAATACAATACTACCCTCCTGGTAGTTCTATACCTCAAAGCTGTATAAACTTAATTTTCTGACACCAGTTGCATTTTACCATTTTTGATAAAATTAGATTTAGTAAATGAGTTCAATTCTATTTGAAAATCAAACATAAAATCCATCCTTTGACCAAAATGACACCAATGATCTTTTAGATCATTGATGTAACATTTCCAGACATCATCACACAATTTTAAGAATAAATTTGGGCCATATTGGCCTTGACCCAGCATTTGTCCACAGTGTACATAATACCTTGGAGAGCGTCCAATTTGACCCCTTTGGCCTTACTGATTTCCTCCTTGTCTCATTGATCTACTCCCAAAATTAAGTCATGGGGCATAAAAAATCAGCTTTCACTTCAGAATTTCTCATAAATGAGGTACAAATAAGAAAATCATAATTTTTATTCAAAGGAGAACAATTGCAGAAGTGGATATTATCAGGGAGCAAAAAGCTGTATCAAAGCACTGTATTCTCCTTCATAGGATGTGGTCTGACACCCATAATAATATAAACTTTCTGATGATCTATATCCAAAGTAAGTCCCAATTTCTCCATCAGTTTAGTAAAAACAATAATGATTGGTGACCCACTTTCTACAGTAGTCTGACTTTAAGCTTATTCACTTTGATATTAATGTAGGTCACATAGAAAAATAAGAATCAGAAGAGTTTATTATGTGGACATCTGAAAGTGTCCACCTGAATTGAATAATCTGAAATTTCTTCATCTAGTTGCAGGCTAGATTCCTATATAATCTCAATAGGTATAGCCACCTGGACACCATCCAAATTGGAGATATCACCAGAGGCAACTGGAAGCTCTTGTTAGTATAGCTAATAACTGTAAGCCCTGATACTACTTTCTGCAACAACTCAGCTTTGTATTCTTCCTGGAAGTGGGTAGTAAACACTACCATATCATCCTCTATAACTCAATGAACTGCCAAAAGTGGGACGTCATCAGTGTTTATTCATCAAATGGAAGGTAGTTTTGGGTATTTTTTATTAATTGGGATTTTGTTAGAGAAGGTGGATGTAGAAGGTTCTGGCTCTAATCCACCCTGTCTTCTTTCAGTGCTTTATCATTGCAAAGTTCAAAGAATGACCCTTCGTTCTAGAGCTCAATTTAGGGCAACAATTAGCATATGCCTCAATTTTTGCAAAGGTGACAGGTGATCTGACTGATATCAGGCCTATTACAATGAGGGCTGTAAGGTGGAGGAATTTCTTTGGAAAAAGGCCTTAGAGTGGTTGCAGGGTACACAATGACTTTTTTGGGCACCTCAAAAGTGACAGTACATTGGTGCAAATAGTTCCCAATATGCATAATATCATACTCCTCATTTAAAACTGATATTATAACCCAATACAAATCCTTGTAGGGCTTTCAGTCATGGCACAAAGTGATCTGAGCATCAAAATTGTTAATGATATTGGATCCAGATAGTTTCTGTGCCTTCAAATAGAAGTGCTTAGCAAAATTTCTCACACTATCATCCCTTTAAAAATGATAATAATGAATTTCATCTTCTAAGTGGTCAAATTTTCTGCACCGCCAAACTCCTTGGTTAGAAGATCCTTGGCATCAAGGTAAGATATGCTGACCTTCCTTAACTTTATAATAATAAACTTTTAACTTTCAGAATTCAGTAAGTTCATTACCATTGCTAACTTAGTGTTCAATGCCGCCCTGTTCATACCAATTTTAAAAATAAGCTGTGCACATTCCCAATATTTTTAAACTTATGTAAGTTAATAGGATTAACCAGAAATTTTTTTTCATGGCTGCAAGCCTGAAGTCCCTGTGTTGTTTCTATATAGCTTCTCATGTTATGCAAATGAGAAGTGAGAGTAGAACAGCTTGAAGCTTCTATAGAAGCGCAGTTGGAATAGGCTAAGGGAACCTGATTAGCATTAACAGCAGTATTACATATGTGTTGTACTGGAGTCTAACAAATATCTGAGGCTAAATTATCAGAAGGAAGTTTTACCAAAAGATCAGGATGTAAAGAAGTTCCAATGCCCAAAGCAGATGTAAAAAATTATAGGACAGTCACATGTAATAAGTGCCCATCACCCTCAATATTAGATTCCATTGGAAGGGTATCCGCTCATCACTGAATATCAGAGGATCATTTACTAGATGGACCATGTAACATTTATAAAGATCAAAATGGATCTCAATATTAGAGTGTTTAACATGATAGTAAAATGGTAGCGTTCTGCCTGTAACACAGTTCTCAATAACATCAACTTTTTGAGTAGTGGTCAGAAAATCCGCTTTTATGTTGATGTTCTCATGCACCAGAAACCTTACATTATACCCTTGAGTTTTAATTCAGGTGCAAGGTATCAATTTTCTGGTGAAAGTTAGTATCAGAGTGAACAGCTCCATCCATATTATCATCTAGACCATCAAGGTGGTATTAATGAGTTTTGGTAACTTTTATTAATTCTCTCACTTGGCAATCATGGCCAAGTATATTTAAGAAAGTTGTATAACTTGAGCTTTCAATTCAGCGTGTACTTGATATTAGTAATATAATTTTGTTTTGCTGAGCTTTATAGTCAGCTGCTTCAGCTTCAGAGTGTTACACTACTTTTATCTGAAGGTAGTCCTTAGTGGGGTTAATTTAATCCATACTCAATAAGAATAGTGTCAGGGAAATATGGTGTGAGCTTCTGTAGTGAGCAACAAATTTTTAAGTTGGCATGGGGCATCATATTTCAGGTGCACAGGTATCAGCACATGAAATAAACAGGTACTGTTTGATGAAATTAACCTAAGTAAAAAATAGTACAACTGAACTTTTTATCATCAGAAATGGTAGTTTTATTAATAAAAAATAAAGAAAAACAATATAGTAACAAGTATTTTCAGTGGCTCTGCAGATTGCTATAATTATCTTGAATATTAGGCTGATGCAGTTACCTAGGAAAAAAGGATTTCACTCCATATGTCATACATTAAGGTGATGGATACCGCCAGCCTTATTAACAAAGAAAACCCACACCTATACCTCCTCATACTCCATGCTTCTGATGCGCCAACCCGCATTTTGTCCATGATGGCCCACCAATTGAAGTGGGTACCAGATAAAAATCCCTAAAGCCTCTTTGCCTTCTGATATGGCTACCTAGGATATTAGACAAGGTGCCATATTAGGAATTTTTAATTATAATAATCCCTTTGTTTGGCTCAATTGCAAATAAACATGCATGACAGCTCCCCCTTTTGGGTTGGGCACCACTAGTGCTAAAAAAGATCTCACTTCATATGGCAATCTTTCTCAGATATGCTCTTCTCTCTACTAGAGTTCTTATTGGTGCTTTTTAGGGTTACTAAGCAGCACTTAATAGTGATAGACTAAAGGTGTAATATCCAAATTAGGTCAGGATATCAAATGATTAGGCTTGGTTATTTCCAGAATAGGAGCATTATATTGATTGCAATTAAAAACTGGTAGATGGCCCTTATAAAATAGATATCCTATTACCAATTATCTTATACTGATGGGGCAAATTAGTATATTAGGATTAGGGTAATTAATAGGCAATATTAAAACTGAGGTATAAGCTATTGTGATCAATAAATTTAGAGAATAGAAGTTGTGCTGGTAGGAATTAGGGATTTGAACTCTCACCATAAATTCCAATGAACAAAGGGCCCTGGAAAATTTACCAACAGTAACTCAATACTACTTTGGCAATTACGTATAAAGTCATGGGCTGTGGGGCAAGATATACTATAATAATTGATTCAAACCCTGTATCCAAATATTGGTTTAAATATAAAATTAAGTAAAAATAATATCATATATGGTTAGTCAAATAAATTACAACACTTCCAATATGATGTAGAGGTGCTGGTCAACTGTACTTGCACTAAAGATGTGAAATAGCATAAGGCAATGTATGATAACTATTTGAAAATAAAATAGAAGCTACAATCTAAACAAAATCTAGTATTAAAGATATCTTAATTCCACATATACTATTGATATAAACAATATAACTTTTTACATGGCTGCAGTTTTCTATTAGGCCTTTATTAACAATAACAACAAATAAGTTCAAGGGCTTGTCCTTAAGGTAGTTGGTATAGATCTTGAAGATATATGCTTCTCATATGACCAGCCTCATATAACCTGTTAAAGGATAGTCATGCAAGGATTATTATATATGTGCCAAATAGGGAACACTAAATTTATTATATATCTAAAGTATTATTATAAACTAGGTTTATGAACATAAGTTTTATGCTTAGAATAAAATAAAGCCTAAAGCTTAATTTACTATCAGGATTTATGATCACATATATCATAAATATATGCTGTTCCTTATATACAATTACAAAACCCTCACTATAATAAGTTTGATCTTAATTAGCCTATGATAAATGTCAAGTAATTAGTATAGTTAGTATAAGCTCTTTTATAGATGATTTATGCTACATAAAAAACAAAAGCCTAAAGATAATATGAAAACAATATTCTAATAGGCCATTGCAATGGTAGAAGATGATGTGAGTAAAGCTATAGGTAAAAGCTAAGCCATTTATAAAATAGTTGTATAATGTATTACTATCTAATAATTTAGTTTAAATAAGAAAAAAAATTAACTCATATTAATATTTTTAATAATATAACTACTTAACCTTACCTATTTATATAAGTTTATTTAATGTTTAGAGACACTAGAATATTATATACCATACTATAAGCTAGCATACTTAGTCATAATTTTTAGCAATTTAAATATCCATATAGCATATGGTGATAACTCCTCTTTAATTTTATTCCTATAAACATACCAGATAAGCTCTTCAGATTCTCTGAGATATTAAAATTTAATGATTGTTAAAGTTAAATCAAGGCAGTTAGCCTAATTGACAAATAAGCATAATTACTAATACTAAATATAAGGACTTATTCTTGTTTTCACTTGTTATTAGGTACTGGATCTAGGACTTTTAATAGCTGGAGATCACAATAGGAACATTAAATTAATATTAAGATGTACATTATTCATTTAAAAATCCTCATATTCTTAAAAGAGAAATTTCAGGGGGTGGAAGGCGAGTCGGTAGGGCGTACGGCTACCAACCTGAAGGTTGCAGGTTCGATTCCCGCCCTTCGCACATCGATCGGGGTGCCAGCCGAAGGAAGCTATTGGCGGTTAGTAGATATAATAACACGAAAACCTTACCCATGACATAACCAGAAAAATCCGAGTCCCGATCCGGAGGTGTGAAAAAAACTTTCTACGACAGAGTTGACCCCGCTCAGGTTTCATGTCGATACTTTCTTTCTCCATTTCGGTAATGTCCGTCCCCTGGTCAGCTTGCTTCGAATAAATAAAAGAGAAATTTCACCCTTAACTAAATCTAGCCCCTTAGAATTCTAAGCAAATAAGCATACTGCTTTGCTATGTAAAAACTAGTTTAGTATTGGTTAAACAATTGAATTTATTCAAATAATGTGTAAGTTACCTCATTAAACTTAAGCTAGTTTAAATCATGATAGGGGCAAGCCCTAGTTTACAGATATCTTTGAAATGAATTACTTGGTTCTAAATAAATCCTTTTAATTTATTAAATATTAAGTTTAATC
The DNA here is from genome assembly GCA_022478985.1 of Massospora cicadina. NCBI lineage: Eukaryota > Fungi > Entomophthoromycota > Entomophthoromycetes > Entomophthorales > Entomophthoraceae > Massospora > Massospora cicadina. The sequence continues at coordinate 170,367 of JAKSZP010018495.1, forward strand.
AAGCAGTAAATCAAACCAGTATCTATAAAGAAGTCGAGAAGTGGTGTCATAGGGTTGGGGATTCCTCAAATAAACCATGACTAGGGGTATAAGCAGCACTTCAACTATCCTGGAATTTTATGCTCAACTAAAATTATTCTTGACAAGCGGAGGTACCAGGCGTTGCTCGTGTTTATTTATGAGCTCGCACTGAGCCTAAAGGCTGTGCCAACACTACGCTTGAGCCACTCGGACTAACAGCTTCGCTGTTGCTTTTGTGGATGGTGAGCTGTTTATCCTAAATTTACTTAATATCTACTTGATAATCTATAATCTACTTAAAACTCTAATTGATTTTTATTTAATTTCGGGTGAGCAATTTGGTGAATTATTCGAAATATTTGCCAATTCTCGCCCACTCGTCTAAATAGATTGAAATTATCAGATTCGAAGGTTTCAGATTTCAGTCAGTAAGTCAGTTAGTGAGTGAGTGAATGTGTTTTATTAAGTATATTACTAGGTGACCCATGCGAATACTTCACATCACTTCTGGTAATAGGATTCCTTATACGACTATCCTATGGATAGTACTTAATCAATAAAAATAGATTATTGCAAATAACGAATGATGACAAACTGGCAAAAACATAACAAAAATAAGATTTAATTTTTTAATTAATAAACTAATTTTGAAGTTGTAAAAAATTATTAATAAAAAATTAGTAAATATACAAATATTGTGAAAAATATTTTTAATTAAATAATAATTTTTTCTAATTCAAATGCAATAAATATTTTTCACATTATTTATATATTTACTAATTTTTGTTTATCAAAAAACTTACTATTTTTTATAAAAAATTTACTAACTTTTATCAAAAATTATGACAACAACCGCTTGTTACCTCAATATTATTGAGCTTAGAATAGTGCTCCACTGCTTTTGCAAATGCTATTTTACTTACTTATTTTAATTTTATCAACATGTTGTTTATATATTTTTTATACATTTATACGGGTATACGTTTATTTTATATTCTATTCTATTCAGAGACTTCAGCGCCACCATGACACTTTATATATTTAATTTTTTAAATTAAAATTTTAAAATATAAGTTTTAAAATATAATTTTTAAAGAAAACATTAATATAAGATATTTACTTATTTTTCATCATTAGAGGGAAAAATAATCTTCAAAACGGCATATCAAACATTAGTTTTGATACAGTATTAAGGGAGATATTTCACACTGACAAAAAAACACCTTTGAGAAATAATATATAGAGATTATTTTTGGTTGATTTGATAGGCTTAATGGTTTCAGATAAGTGGTTGATGGTTTAGATAATTCATTAGGTTCAATTGGTTTTGCTGAGTGGTTTTTTTGGTTGGTTTAACAAGATGAATGATTTTTTCAATTGGTTGGTGGCCTGGTTATCTAAATAGGTTTAATGATTTTTAAACTTATTGGTCATCTACCAGTATGTAAAACAATTGATTAGAATCATCTGGAAATTCTAAAACCCAAGCAAGGCTAGATAAGTTGGCTAGTTATCCAATAATTCACCAATTGCTCACCTGAAACTGATCAAGCCTGATAAGTTCAATCTATTTGGGTGAGTGGGTGAGAATTGGCAAATATAATCAAATAATTCACCAAATTCCTCACCCAAAACTAAACAAAAATCAGTTAGAGTTTTAAGTAATTAATAAGTAAATTTTAAAGGAACATGCAATGGGAAGTTATGAGGAATTTGGGTTTTGAATTTCATAGTTTTTCATCCAAATTACATTTGTATTATAATTTACTAAGTCAATAAGTAAATTTTAAACTAACCTCTTCAGCTTTCTTACATTCAAAGGAAAATTAAATATTATAAAATGAGTGATACTGAGGCCAGCTTCACCTTCATTGACTCAGACAGTGCTAGCAATTATATGCCTCAGCCCAAAAAGCAGTTTGTCAATTATTTATTTTATGTCATCTTTAATTTTTATTCTAGCCATCACCAAGGCAATCCCAAAGAAGGCAGCCAACTCTAAGGCTTCTGCCAAACTGAGAAAGGCCACTGTTCCCAGAACCAATTCTGTAACCACCAACAAGGTTGAGCAGGCTGAGTCAGTTGCAGATTCTGATTATAAAGTTTTAATGGCGCCTGTAGGGGGCGCACTCACCTTGGCCCCAATATTTAATGCCACCCCACATAAGATAGAAAAAAAGAAGACTATTGAGATTTAACAAAAGAAGATGTAGCTGGAACACATCCTTCTGAGGCCAGATATGTATATTACTCAACCAAGATGAACACCCAATGGCAGTGGATCTATGATGACACCACAGACTTCCTTATTGAAAAATATATCCAGTTCATTTCCAGCTTCTTCAAAATCTTTGACAAGGTATTGGTGAACACTGCCAATAAAAAGGTGAGTACAAATTCTCATTTACTGGAGACCTTAAAGTTGTTGTCTGTGGCAAGTTTAATTGGAACTACTTATTACATATTAAGCTTCTATTGTAGATTCAGGACCCCATCATGAGTAAAACTAAGGTCACCATCAACCCAGAGCAAAACATAATCTTGGTTTACAACGGTAGCAGTATTCCAGTAGAGATCCACAAGGAGGAGAAATTTTAAGTCTCCAAGCTTATCTTTGGGTACATTCTCACCTTGTCCAACTATAATGACAGCAAGAAGAAGGTGATGGGTGGGCATATTGGGTACAGGGCCAAGCTGTGCAACATCTTCAGCCTTGAGTTCATTGTAGAGATGACAAGCAAAGAGTCAGGCAAGATGTACTACCAAAAGTTTACCAACAACATGAGCTAATCAGACCCCCCAAGATCACTGAGCTTGGGAAGGTTGAGAAGTTCACAAGGATCACCTTCTGACCCAACCTGAGCAAGTTCCAGATAAACCATCTCAACGCCAACATTGTGAGGCTCCTCAAGTGGCAAGTTTACATGTGTGTCACAGTGAGGGGGGTGTCAGAAAATTGATCTTGGGCTCTGCTAGTGTGCCAGGCCAACCAGTATGAAGACTAATGACCCCTTGCTATTTTGCCTTCATTGGTGTACCAACTACTATAAGTTCTGCATCCAACCTACCAACTAACCACCAACGGCTTCACCTTTAGCCCCAGGCATCCTCAGTGTGTGCTCCAGCAAGTTCTGCCCCCTTCCTGGGTGGCTCAGGCAAATCCGCTGCCCCACCCTTGTGACCCTTCACCAACCCATCTGGGCATGCCCTGGCGAGTCCATCCCCTTCTTGGGCAGCTATGGCACCTCCCGCGCTGCACCCCACTAGGGTTGGTAGCTTGTAAGCTCATCTGCTGGTAGCCAGCTGGCCAGGTTACCATTGGTTTCTTATAGGGAGGAGGCATGGGAGCTGGCAGCACCGGCCACTTCATGCATGATCACCTGCACTATCAGGGATCTTATATCCTACCTTCCCTACTCTAGTTACTTTAAGCTACTTCAAATAAATAGGAAAGATGGGCAAATGAGAGATATTTATTAGGGGGGAATGAATGACTATTTATACTATTTTCAGGGCTACTGCACCCAAGTGCCCTTTAGCCAATCAAATACTGGAAAACCCATCAGCCTCTTGATTCAAAAACTCCATCAGATCATAAACCTTATTCATTCATACTTCATAGCGATTCCCTCCTGATCTACTCATCTGATCACCAAATATTAATATTAGGTCAATCCATCCTCAGCATAAGTTGCTGGTCAATCATATATAAATTCATTAATTAAATAAGACTTTGAGCATCCTCAGCATGAGTCGCCGGTGCTCCAAATTGGACAATAGAACCATTTCAGATGAGTCATTAAGGATTTATCAGCTTTTCACTGGAAACTCCCACAATGACCTTCAGATGGCATTTTGGTGGTGAATGCAGCTTCCATCAAACCTAAAATCAAATAAACATATAACATTAAATATTGAACTAGTGATTAGCTGGCAATTACATCCAACTAACCAAAACCCCTAATTCAAATACTATCAAAGGATTCATCTGGTTAAAATCCTGACAGGGGGTCAGTGTGTTCTTGAATGACAGCAAGCTCAAGTTGAACAACTTCAAGGACTACATTCAGATGTACCTCAAGAGCACACCCAGGCCTGATAGGGAGGACCTCACCAAGAGGCTTGTATTTGAATAAACCAGTGAGTGGTGGAAGGTTTGCTTTGTCCCCTCAAACTTGGAGCAACTGCAGCAGGTCAGCTTTGTTAACAGCATCTCAACCTCTAAGGGTGGCACCCACATCAACTATGTGGTGGATGCAAATGTGAAGCTCATCCAAGAGGCGTTGGACAAAAAGAAGCTCAAGTGCAAGATAATGCCAGGGATTATCAAGAGCAACATATGGAGCTTTGTCAACTGCCTGGTTGACAACCCCTCATTTGACTTGCAAACCAAAGAAAACATGACTTTGAAGCCCACTTGCTTTGTTAACACTGCAAGCTTATGGAAAAGTTCCAGGTGGGGGTGATCAATTCAGGGATCATCAACATGCTCATTGCCCTTTCATAATCCAAAGACAACATGGCTACAATTAAGGTGTTGGACTCCACCAAGAGCAAACATATCTTGGGGATCCCTAAGCTGGAGGATGCCAACAAGGTGGGCACCTATTGTCAAGGCCATCCCAAGAATAAGGAGTGTGATAAAATTAATTTCTTTACCATATCTGAGTGTGATCAGTGGTGTGATAACTCAGAAAACAACGCCAGCATGTACAACATCAAGTACTACAAAGGGTTGGCCATCTCCAATTGGAGAGAGGGTATTGAGTACTTTGCAAACCCTACCCACTGTCATGGAATCTGCTGATTAAAGTAAGACTGGGCTTCCAATATAGGTGTGTGACAACCCAGTGGAAAGCCCAGAATGCCAAGGGCATAGCAGTTCTGAGCAGTTGCAGGAGGGATCCCCTATAATTCTGGTGAGGGAAATAGAAGTTAATCAACATACCAAAGGCCCCCATAACAAACCAAATGGCTGCAATGGGGGTGACTGTGGGTCTTGCTGGGGCATCCCCCAAGGGTGGGAGAGGCAAGAAGGATGACCAATCCTTCTGGTTTTGCTGTTGTTGACCTTTGGCTTCATTTTCTCAGCCATTTTGGACTGATTCATCATTTAAAAAAATTCTGAAAATCATAGAAATTTTTTAAAATGATGATCATCCTTGCAAATCAAATCAAATTGAATTGCTCTGAACATCAGGAGGCCTTGGGCCTTGTCTTGTATCCATTGGGAGGTCTTGGATTAGATGGGAAGGTCAGGTGCATCGCCAGCATAGTGGTAAAATTTTTTTAAGTGATTTGGGCCAGATTGGCCCTCAGCGGAATGGCCCAGATGGTTCAGTGCCTGGTTTCCACCTCAAAGTTGTGTGAATGGCAAGTCCTCCCCTCTGATTGAGGAATTGTGATTAGCTGAGATGGCCTCACTCCACCTGAATTGTGCTGAACCACTAGTAGATTGGCAAGGCAGATTATGTTGAATTCTTCAATTATTTTGAAAAGTGGGTGGCAAACCTGAAGCTGGTCTGTTAGGTGCCAAATGGTAAACAGGTCATTGCAAGGAGTTTGGCAGATCATTGAACTCTTCAAAAGTGGCTGATTGACATTATAGGCTTGTGGTGAGTTTCTGGATTGTGATCACCATTTGAGAGCCACCAGATTGATGGCTTAGAAGGCCCACTTGATGACTATTGGCTCTAGGATGCAGATTGCTGTGTACTTGTCATGAAAATGGCAGAAGAAGTTTAGACCAACCTGCCAGTTGAGATGCATAAGCACCCAAAAAGCAAGCCAGAATGCCAGAGGCATTGCTGCATGTATGACGTTGTATAAAGCTGGGCATTAGAAAATGATAAATTGTTGGTGCAGGACAATAGTGTATAACAACCTGAGAACAAACCAAATAGAGACTGCCCCAGACACTGGAGGTCTTGCTGCAGGGGGTGGTACCACAGGTACAGTTTCTACAAGATCACCAGTCGATGGAGTTAATTTAACTAGGGAGAAAAGGGGGCAGATCATTGCTTGAAGATGGTGGATGTAAGGCCACAAGATCCCAGTATATTGTTGGTGAAAGTTTGTAATGACAGGGTTGAATTACCAGAAGTATCTAGCTCGCTGAATCCAGTTTACAACAGTGGGGGCAATAGTGACCATTAGTGCTGGTAGAGCCCATCTGGTATAAGGGCTGATGGGCCACCAGAGAAAAGCTATCAGAAATGTAGCCAGAAGTGTAATGATCGACAATCATACATGAATCTCATAGGGTTGGGAATTATGAGATTTATGTGCATCAATAGTTGCAATTCCATTATTCTGAGTAGGATTTTCCTATTTGAATCAATAACAAAATAAAATTAAATAAATTATTTATTTGATTGGTTGTTTGTTCTGAAGTTCCCCTCCATTTCTCTGTCAAGTTTCATGGATGCCATCAATTCCAGAAGATTTGTGCCCCTCATTACCTACAATTCATTTAGCCTTTTTAGGAAGTATATCAAAGCAAGGTCAGCCCCATTGGACCTCACTTTGGAATTCTATTCTGACTTTGAGTCTACTCCCAATAAAGGCCGCTATTTAATGGATCTGTTTTATTTAATTTTATTTATTTAAAGCAAGGATTGGGGGTGCAAATGGTGGTGCAATGAGGAGGAGAGGAAGGGGGTGGACGTGCTGGGATCCTCTTTAGAGTGGCCTTACCCTGGTGAGAGGGGAAGGAGCCAGAGTGGCCCAAGGTGACAGAGGACAATTGACCGCACCTTGGCCTGGTAACCCTGTGGCAACAGAGGCTGTAAAGATGCACCTTAGTCTGGGGGCCCAAGGCGACAGAGGCTGGTGCACTGCATCTTGGCCCAGTATGCCCAGCAAGGCCATCCATTTGGACAGGACCATTTGGAGTTGGTATTACCACATATGGGGGTGGTGGTTTAGGGCTGGTGGCAGGCTGGGCCTTGGGAGCCCCATCCGTTACAAGAAGGATATCAATAAAATCCAAATTGATAGTTTTTCTGGCAAATTTTTATTATAAGGAAAGTAAAGAAAATTGATCAACAATTTCTCAGTGTGATGCAACTGATTAAATAGTGGTTGATTGATGTGGGGACAATCTGGGACCAAGACCCTTAATTTTGACCTAACTGAAAAAATTATTTGGGAATGGGGGCAGATAAGTTCACTAGGAACTGATATTGAAGAATTTAGTGGTAGGCCAAGTCACTGTCATTTTGACCTTGAATGCCCAAAATGAGGATCATCTACATTTCCAACAGTTGAAGTGACAGCATTTAGCCTGACAAGCAGCAGGAATCCCCCAAGGCCACCCCATATAGGGGCAGTCCCAATTGGTTAGAAATGGGTTCAGTATGCTCAACCCGCCCATGCCTGGTCACTGGACCATTTGTTTGGTCATAAGTGTTGAGTTGGCTGCAACACCCAATTTTCTGGAGGGGAGCTTTGAACCCCCATTGATGGTGTCCAATGCTACTACCCGCACATTGGGGATCATCCCCAACAATTTTGGAAGGGGGTTAATTTTTATGATCATGATGTTAGCCAAATTGAAACTGTTAGTGATTACAGCCAACGAATCAGTCTTTGTCCCTTTTCAACTATATGGGATCTGATCTTTGGGCTTGTTCTTACTCAATTTTGGACTGATTGATTACATTTTGGTGATATTGGTGCAGATTTCCCTGATTAGATGTACTAGTTCTGCCAAGGTGAGTGCAGGCACTGGGGGAGGGATCTGAAGTGGGAGGGCTGTTACCCAGCGCTCTTCTACCACGTGGGTGAGGTTGCCTTGAGTAATGAGGGGTACAGCCACTCTCTTCAATACCTTCTAGCTCAGGAATGGGAAAAGAGCTCAAATAATGCACAGGGGATGTTCCCCAGGACTTATAGTACTTTGCTGGATTAAGTAGAAGAATCATGAAGAAAGTGGCAGAGCTTGCAGAATAGGTTTTGGAGGGAGTAGTTTTTTATTAAAATGTAAAGGTAAAAATGGACCAACAACTGCTACTTACAGAGGCAGTTGCCTTATATATATGAAGTGGGGAAAATGGGGCTATGGGTACATTTTTGGGGCAGCAATAGCTGATGTACTCATGGGTACTCAGCCTGGGTTTAGGTCTTTGTCATCCAGATTTCACAAAGGTCACAAAAGCTTTGGCAACATAAGCATTGGATCTTCCAGGGAGAGACTTTTACCAATTCAAACATAAGTGGATTAACTCAGATTGAAGGGGTGGCCAAATTAGGTTTTACCAGGGTTGATTCCAATAAATTTTTAAAAGATTTTTCAAAATTTCCCAAAGGTGAATTTCTGACTCAGATTGGCTTTTCCAGACCCAAAATTTTATATTTCATGTTCTGGGCCAGGTTTTCTGACTTGAGAGCCCTTTCCTGAGCTTTGAGGCCCATTTTCTTCTTACCCAAGGATGTAAAGGATGGCAGAATGGGGCTCAGAGGGGGAAGCTGCTGTTGAAGGCTTCTGGTCTGTATTTCCTCATTAAAGACCTCTTTTATCATTTCAATCAGAGCAGAAGCAGCCAAATGGGATACTGTGGTGGGGTCTTTTGGTATCAATGCAGTGACCCAATGTTCATCCACTACATGACTCAAGTCCCCCAGTTGAGCCAAGGGCTCCACAGGGGCATTAGGTCCCTTCTTCTTCCTAAAAGGGACCTTTTCCCAATTTAGCTCAAGAGGTTGTATCTCTAGACTTACACCCACCATATAATTTAATTTGAACCTATGCAGGATGATGAGTGCCAGCTCATCCTCCTTGCATTTAGCAAGAAGAAGGCTAATGACCATAGGAAGTAGCTTTGCCAGTTTTTCTCTAGCACCTACATTGACCAGAGCAGTGACTCCATCACCTATACTGATCTTTTAGATCTTCAATAATTATCATATACTTTAAACCAAACTTAATAATTTACTTCTATGTTTAAAATCACAATTATCAACTATTGCAGGCTAATAATTTTATAAGACTTAGACAAGTCTAAGGAATTATCTTTAACATACTATAAAAAATTGAGTAGATTTTTATCCCTCAATTCTATATTATTATTTGGTGTTAAAATCTTGAGCTTTGTTGGCTCACTTTTAGCCTTGAATTTCAACTGCACAGATTTGTGGATTCTTGCATTGGTTAATAATATGAACTGAGGCAATAACAGTATGAAGACTATTATTATAGTTGATTGCCCAAAAGCTATGTTGATAGTATTGTCCAACACTAGACAGGTGCTTCTTCCTCTTGAAGATTTTCTTGTACTGGTAGGGAACACTTTCCCTATTCCTTTCTCACAGAGCCAAGTGGAGATTTTGATATAACCAATCTAAGGATATCTGATCCTTGCACTCTTCTCTTAAGAGTAATATTTAAAACAACCAATGTTTAAACAACTAAGTTATTATCAATTTCAATCTGCTTTTATTAGAGAATCATTTAGGGTTTTTATAGTTAGAATTGGCACATAACTTTTTAGCTGTCCAATGAGAATATTTATGCTCCTATACTGTTTTGACCCTCAGTGTTAGGCACCAAATCTCATTGGGCACCATTGCCTTAGGTTTCTTAGGCATCATAATCCTTGGGTGTTTGGTGGACCAAACAATTGGTATTAGATACTTGAAACCAATTGTTTCAGCTGATGACAATTCTACTCTTCCTCTAGCATTTAAATTTTTTTGGCAGTTTCTGATGACTCCAATCTGTTCCACTATGAACAATTACCTATAATTTGACTATTGGGTGTTATCCCAATATTGAATTATTGCTTAATTTCACAGGGATGATGCCCATTGAAATTATCTGTCAGCAGCCTCAAATATCATTGGGGATGATGCCCAACAATAATTCATTAGTTGGTGACCTCTAATATCATCAGGGATGACACCCAACAATATTCTCATCAATCAGCCACTATTGCCAATCCTATATGATTATAACTTAATTGTTGAATCTTATATTCAGTCAAAGGGTTGGATTATGTGGTCATCTGCAATTCTGACACTTGGTTGGCTTAATAAATCATATCTTTAATAATTCCTTTAATTTTTTCTTTTAGTAAACTATATACTATGACTAGCAGAGTTACCCAGCGCTGCTTAGAGTTATTTATTCCTGGAGAATTTGAAATGGTTAGTTTAGTTTTTATATTATAAAGTGAAGTTACCTGTTGTTGCTTGGGGTTATTTATAAGCTCATACTGATATAGCCTATAGGCTGTGCCAGTGCTACCCTTGAGCCATTTAGACTAACAGCTTTGTTGTTGCCCTCAAGGCTGGTGAGCTGATTATCCTAACTTTAATCTATTTAGAACTTTAATATTGATTTTTGTTTAGTTTTGGGTGCACAATTTGGTAAATTATTCGATAATATTTACCAATTCTCACCCACTCACCCAAATAGAGTAAGCTTATCAGACTCGATTGTTTCAGATTAGCAATTTGGTAAATTATCCAATATTAATAAAAGCAAGTGTGTATGTGCATGTGCACAATACCCAGTCAAAACTACAGGATGTAGAGCTTTGAAAATTTGGATAGAGGTGGACAGTAGGGGTCCATATGCACCTCAAAGCTGGGTTTTTAATTTTCATACTAAAAAATTTTTATATATAAGAAAGAAATTATATATTTTTAATGGAAATTGGTATATTGTTATGGCTGAAAAGTTTAATATTTGGTTGATTTGATGGTTTAAATGGATTTGCCAAGTGGTTGGTGGTTTTGAGTTGATTAATAAGCTTAACGGTTTTAATAAAGCAGTTAGTGATGAGTTGATTCAATAAGTTAATTGGTTATGGCTGAGTGGTTGGTGGATTTAGATTGATTCAATGGGCTCAATGGTTTCAGGTAAGTGATTGATGGTTTATTCAATTCAATAAGCTTAATTAGTTTGGTTGAGTGGTTGGTAATTTTATATTTTAATCAAATTAGGGGAATTAAATTGGGCAGGTTTTTTAAAATTATATAAAACTAGTATCAAGATACCCGTGCTTTACTATGGTTTTAAAGTTTATCAGATGATTCATATTAATAAACCATTAAACCGCTCAGCTAAAACCATTGATCCTACTAAATCAATCACTAACTACCTCATACAACTAAACTTATCAAAATCAAAACAACCAAAACCACCTACCATTTGCCAAAAACTAAAATTGTTGAATAACCCAAATCAACCAATCACCAACCGCTTAAAACAAACCTAAACTTATTGGAACAACCAAAACCACCAACTATCTACCAAACCCAATTAACTTATCGAATCAACCAATCACTAACAGCTCGCTAAAACTATCAAACTTATTATTCGAGGTGGGTCGACCTTGGGACAAATCTACCACACGAGGGTGTTTTCTAGGCAGTACAGGTTTCGAACTCAAAACCTGCACTAGGGATGGAAGCAGTTTTACCCGCTTGACTAACCACCCTTAATTATCAAACTTATCAATCAACCCAAAAGTACCAACCGTTTGCCAAAACCTTTTAAGTATTGAATCAACTAATATCAAACCGCTTAGTCATAACGATATACCAATTTTTATTAAAACATGTAGAATTTCACCTATTACATATAAAACTTTTTATTTTACTATGAGAATAATAATCTTTAACATTAATAAACCTTTTCCATAAAAAATACTTAAATGTGCCAACCTTCATGGTAGTTGGTCAAACTGTATCAGAGTCTATAAAGCACACACACATATATATATATATATATATGCCAATGTCCATTTTTATATATATAGATAAATGCCTTCTTCCAGGATAACAAACTCAGTCACCTAAGAGAAGCTCAACCTTCTCTCACCTGGTTCAAGGATCATTGTTAGGGTTAAGTATTATCTTAACTCTTATCCAGGGCTGGTTTCAATATTATCATAGTAGTATGCAGACTTTCAGAACACTACCTGGAGTTTTATCAAGTCTATGGACTATTATCTGGTTGGTATTGCCCAATACCTTTGTCTGTTACTGGAAAGAACTGGTCCATTATATTACACAGAATTTATCTAGTTATATATAGGTTAAGCAGGGTGGCTAGCCAAGCAGGTAAAACTGCTTCCACCCCTAGTGCAGGTTTTGAGTTCGAAACCTGTACTGGCTAGAAAATATTCTCGGTGTGGTATATTTGTCCCAAGGTCGACCCACCTCGAATAATTTTTTATATATATAGATTAAGTTTAGCAGTAAATCTAACTAGTATCTTATAAAGATATATGGGAAGTGGTTTCATAGTTGGGGATTCCTCAAATAAACTATGGTTAGTGGTATAAGCAGCACTTCAAATGTCCTGGAATTCTATGCTCAACCAAAATTATTGTTGAGCCTATAGTGTAATCAAGGCTAATCCCCTAGATACTCAGATCCTATTAAATCTTTATAATTTATAATATTGGAAGAACCAAGATGGATGAAACCTATTTATCTAGTGACCTGAATAAGCTATTCAAACTAGCTTTAACTTTGAAAATGATAAGGAAAGAATAAATATCAGTTGAGAGATTTTAGGATTAAATGGATTGAAGGATAAAACGGTGGGACTGAAATGTACCAAATCCAGAAGATTTACAGCAGCGGGTCTAACAAATTTGTATAACTTGGGATCGCTCACCCTATCATTTTAGAGGGGTTTGGAGGTTTAAAGGTTTTTTGAATGCAGGCTAACTTTGTGGCGTGCTATTCAAATTCAAATCGTGTAGCCTATGTAACCTTACCTATGTTTGAAGTTTGGCTTTCATTTTTTATCCACCTGAGGGGACTGGTTACTTTAAACTGGGATTTTATTTACCGTTTGGTAAAGGGCCGCATCGCTATGTGGTTGGGATGGCGGCTAGGTATCGGTTAAAATGGATTCAGGATTCGGTTTTGGATAACTTGAGTAAAGGATGTGTGAGGAGTAATATACCGAACGATAAAATTCGGATTGTCGACTATCTATCGTTGGGAGTAATGGCGATTCGCCGAAATTTCGCTGGCGGTAGGTTGGTGCGGTTCGCGATCATTGGTTAACAGTTGCGACGTGGTGGCAGCCGTCGGCTGGTATTTGTAGGGAATATCTCGGAAATTTTCTAGGCTGGTAGATTTTTATATAAATCAGAAGAAAATAAATCGAAAATATTCAAGACGGATATAAAATGAGTTTTTATTAAAAGTGGAAGCCGGTTTTCACCTTCTTGAAAATCTTTCGAGGATTAAACAGTTTTTGGATTTGATTTATGAGATGTGTATAAAAATGGATATACAGGGAAAAAAGCTCATGGCACATTAAATTTTAGTATCGTCCTAACTTTTTGGAGGTATCTAGTTCGATGGTGTGCACGCCGGAACGAATCTCTTGCAATCGTTGAATTTGGGAAAATACGTTTTTTACAAGTTTCTGATTTCAACATGATAATCGATTCCGTTATTCGAGAGATTCTAAACTTATTACCACAGTAGTGAAGATCAAAGGTACTCCAACTTTCACCTGGTTTGTTCGAGTAACCCTTTGATTCAACCTCACCAAATCCAACCTCCCAAAAGATTGAATCCAACCAGCGGCACCCGGGTTGATACGTGGGTTAAGCTTTTTTTCTCAAGTGCCCCAATTAAATTCCATCGATCGTTCAAACATCTTCCGCCTTAGAGAACGCCCTACCCTATTTTCAACGTGTCAAAATCAACGATGAGCCTAACCAGCGAAGATCTCAACCTCCTGATCTTTCATTATCTCCAGGAATCGGGTAATGGGTCAAACTTTTACAAGTTCAACCTTCTAGCAACTTACCTTGGAGCTCTAATAATTCTATTATTGTTAGGGTTCACCCACTCGGCTTTTGTCTTTCGGGAAGAAACTCTGCGGCATTATGAACCTTCCGGGGTTAAAGTACCCCTCGGGGCCCTCGTGTCGGTGGTTCAGAAGGGGTTACAATATATGGAGGTTGAGGCGCACCTCGACGAGGTAAGGCTTAAAGCTAAATCCGGCCCCCTTTTTTAACTTTTGTCGTTATTGGTAATAGGATGGGGCGGAAGTTAATTGCACTGCACCCTTCACAATCCTGGGGGAGCACCAGTGCGAAATTCAGCCAGCAACCGAGCCGGTTGAGCCATTTTCACGCCCTCGCAAGGTCGCAAAGACTTCCGAGACCCTTGCGCCGACGCCCCTAAACTGAATGCCGAGGTCTCGATACCGATAGCGGAAGATACGCCAGTTGCTAAAATGGAGCCGGATCCCAGGCCACTGGCGGAAGCGCCTACCGCTATCACTGAACCTCAAGTAACTAGCGTGGTGGAGACGGCTGCACCGCTTGATGGTAGTATAGATTCATACGTAACTGATGGTAACGGTTTGATAGAACCTGTGGAAAACGTGCTTTCCGGGCAAGATTCAAGGGACCGCCCGTTTAAAGTAGTTCTTGAAGAGGAAGCGACCGTTTTGCTTGGCCATGCCTCCGAAGTAACCCACAAATTGATGTTTGATCGCTGAACCGCAGGTCTACATCTGCTCTTGGAACCCCATATTCCCGACGCATATCGCCACAGGGTAACTTGGCAAGTCTCTATTGATCCTCATCCCCAAAAGCTCCAACGATGGTGGAGGCCGTGTGTGGCGACTCCCTCGCAGCTCTAAATCTGACAAGATACTTTCGCACTACATGGGTTTTAACTCGAACGACCCGGATCGGGATATCGTGGCGATCGACTGGCACGTAAATGCTAACCGCTTAGCTAAGTTTTCAGCCGAAGGGGACGGTTTTGGCCACGGGGTCGTATGACGGCTATGTCCGTCAATTTACCCACAGCGGGTGGTTGAGGTTCCAGGGCGATGGGCACTCTTCCCCGTGCTGTCGGTAAAATACAACCCCCGGGGCAATCTAATATTGAGTGGGGGTATGGACATGACCGCCAGAATCTGGTGCAGTGCGAAAGGCATCCAGTTGCAACAGCTGACATGGCATACCGGTAAGCGTTAAGCTTAATAGGCTGATTTTCAGATGCCGTTGTCGACGTCGCGTGGAAGTGCGAGAACATCTTCGCTACGTGCTCCAACGATGGCCTTATCTTTATAGGCCAGTTTGAGGAGCCCGATCCTCTCTACACCTTCTCGGAGCACAAAGTAGGCCTAATGCGTTGGCCATCGAAGCTCAATTTGTTAGATGTCGGTCAATGCGATTAGATGGGATCCCACCGGGACCCTGCTCGCCTCATGCTCAGATGACATGTCCATCAAGGCACGGGGCGACATCTTCAAAGTTTAACCGTCTTAGATTTGGACTGCGGATAAGCAAACCTCGCTTATGACTCTGGTTGGCCATGATGCCACCATCTCCGCCATCGCCTGGTCGCCCGACCCGATAGGTCCCAACGCCAGCCATCTGCTTGCGACGTAGGTTACCCACTTTTAACTCATGCGTCAAGGGCTTCCGACGACAAAACCGTGCGGCTGTGGGATGTGTTGGCGGGGACCACCCTCTTTACCCTATCTCAGCATACCGAACGCATATCCTCCATAACCTTCAGCCCAGATAGCAAATATCTGGCCTCGAGTGCCTTCGACTCTGCCATTCACATCTTCTCGACGGAGGTACGCTGAGTAGCATGAGGTTGTGAGGCCTTTGATCCCCTGTGCAATCAGAGCATCACTTTGCTGAGTGTTAGCGGCACAGGGGAGACCGCTTTTATGAACCAAACCTTTACAATTTGGGGTTCAAAGGATTTGCGCTGATAGGTTTTAACTAGAATGGGAAGCTTGTCAAGTCCTTCCTTCGCCAGGGCCATATCTTTGATATCAAGTGGAGCCCCTGTGGGGAATCCTTGGCGGCGTGCTTTGCCGACTCCTCGGTACCCGAACCGGTTTTCTAGATCTCATCCGCTTTAGGTCGCCGTCTTTGATCTTTCCAAGTAGTTGCATACTTGGGAACCTAGCCAAACTGTAATATACCTTGCCTCGCCCTCCCCAACTGGTAAGCATCCCAACTTTGGTACCTAACTGTACCTTGGATTAAGCTTAGAGGCCTACCTTTTTGGCCTCCTTTCTAGAAGCCTTCTGATTTTAAGCCTTTTTTTGGTCAGCTCCCCATCTAGAATTGACCGATTGGCCACCAGATGGAATGCTCTCAGAGGCGCACCTCTAGATCCCATTTATGAAGTTTATTGGAGGCTATGATGATTAAATATTGGTCCCTGAAGTTTGGTTGGCGGTATGATAAGGTTTAGGTTAAGCGACCAGATTTTAGACCTTTAGCTAAAGTTTAATACTGCATCCAAGTTTTTATGTTTGACTTTGTCCAATCAAGTGCACATTTTACGAAATTGTTTCACCCTAGGCCTTAGTATAATAATTAGGTTGGTTTACTGAAGTTAAAGGTTGTGCCGACCCTCTTTAGAGCTCATTTTGTATCTTATCCTTAGTTTTTAAACCCTTTGAAACAATCCCTATTAAAATGAACGTTTGGGTAATTGGAGCGAGGTATTAAATGGCTTAACCTTAATTGAGGGTTTGATTAAACCTGGATTCTAAACCATACTTTGTAACATGGGGAGATGCTAGCTTTTTCTAGCGAACCCAAGTTATTTTATCTGGCTCCACTAGGTGGGAAGCTTTTTCAAGGCAAGTTAACCGGTGAAACAAGTTAAGCTTTAATAGTATGTTTGATGCTTCTAGGGTGGCGGTTTACATTCCAATAAAGTGTGGGGATAAGATTAGCCCAACTTTATAACTTCCAATGGGTCATGGGTCTATTTTAGGTAATCTACCCCCGCCAACCAAAATTTAAGCTGGGGTTATCGGCTAGCGAGATTTAGGTTAAGTCTCCAAGGTATCGTACTATCCTACGTGTAGAACCTGTTGCAGTACTCTCGGCTGTAAAACTTGGTGAGGTAATGAGTCCTTTTTGCTTGATTTATCAGTTTGCACTGAGGTTTAAGACTTAGATGATGTTAAATAAAATACTATCGCAGCAGCAAAAAACTTTTCAAGTTTTATACTAACTTTCCATGCCAAGTAACCGCTATGGCATCATCAGTGCATGATATAGGTTAGATAATATATATGGAAGGTTCAATCTGATATCATGTTTGGAGCCAATTATCTTTTAGATCCTCAAGTGGGTGCTTTATTTAATCAAATCTATATGAGCTAGAATTAGGCAGATGAGCTAGATTGCAGATCTTTTAAGATCTGGACTAGTGGTCTTGATAAAACACTTTTGATAGTTTTACTGGGGCTACCACTGAACCAAGCTTATAGTGATACCTTATCAAATTGATGAGTAGCTTAGATTTGGTAAAATTTTAGTGGTCAAGTACTCCCAAAGATATTGATACTCTTGACTCTTTTAGTATTGATCTTATCATAAGGTGCCTATTATAGGGAAGTAATAGACTTTGGGATTGAGAGTATAATGAGTATTTACTCAAAAAACATGATTTATAGTAAGTTGCCAAACATATGGATCCTGATTTACCTTAATCCCATGAAAGAACTTATGTCTCATGCCATTTTTTGGTTTAAAACGTGGAAACAAGGAGGGTTTTTTATCCCATATACTTATCAAAATTCCTTTTGCCTCTCTCACCATTTACCTCCCTATGAAGGTATTCTGGTTTTTATATGTAAACTATAAAGGTGTAAACATTGTATTAAGTGGGGTTTCCTTTACCCTTTTATTAGTCTTTCTTTAAAGAGATAGAGACACTCTCCTCACATTAAATGACAAACCCATTTTTTGTTTATTTGAGGTAAGCTGACCAGGGGATGGACATTACCAAAACTAAAACTAAAAACAAATGTAACTAATTGATTCAAATAAAATGCCTAAATGATTGGATTGAATGAAACACACTGAACAAAACAATTAACCAGGTGAGCAGTGGAGAACGCTTATACCTCTATGGTGGAAGGGGAGGGGGGGATCAGGGGCTCATCTATGGCAGCAGCTTCCTCATCCCAGAGTAGGGTACATGTCAAGGTGGATAGCAAGGGCATCGGGATATTGGCAACATGTGGTTCAATGTCAATGATTAGTATTTCATGGAAATTGCCAGCTATGAAAATGGCACCAATATATTCAGCTAAATCTATTTCAGCTTTAATGTGAGCATCTAATAGTTTAATGAATGTGCCAAAATTGGTTCAAGTAATCTTAGCTTTAGGATTCTGTGCTACAGTTACCACATTCTGTATAGTGTCAACATTTTTGTACAATTGATTCATTGTAATTTTACTTTTGGGGTGAGGGTTGAGGGGATAAAAGGAGGGGAAATACCTCCTGTGAGCATCGCCGCTGATAGGGTGACAGCTTTACAGAGGGGATGACAATCTGGTGTGGCAGCTGTTTCAACTGCAAGCTGGTGGTCACTGCAAAATGATTTGGCTTTTGGCTGTGGGGCATATAAATAAGGGGGAATATTTGGCATCCCATTCTGCATTAGTGAACCGCTCAATTTGAAGAGAGGGTTCTTCAATAAGACTACCTGATTTGTCAATTTCAGCTAATAACTCACATGGGTTCTGGTTGAATTGAATTGGGGAATTGGCATATAGTTGAGGTTTGGTTGATTCATTGGAGAAAGCATGGAATTGAACTGGGGTCCAAGCTGGTGCTTGATTGGAGAAATTGTGTGTGGCACTGGGGTGAGGAGGATGCTGATTGGTGGCTGCAGGTGCAGCTGCAGCATCAGGCTTTGGGGTAGGGGGAGGTAGGATTGTACCCCATACCAGAACTGGTACAGGGTGGGCGGCAGATTGGAGGCCAGCGGATAATAAACTGAGCTGTCAGATGTAGCTAAGGAGGGGTACTTGTATTTTGAGTGGTCCAACTTGAGATGGGATAGACAGATTGTCTGCCCGCCCTTAATGTGGGCCTAAAATGGATGGTCAGGGTCAGAAGGAATGATGGTGTGGGGAATTGACAGCAATTTTACCAAATTTAGGGCTAATCATGGCATACACCCAAGGCCCAGCGAGACATGTGGACCCATTTGAGACCACAAATTATAAGATGGGGTTGGAGCCATAGGCTGTCAAACCATCCATCAGCTCCTGGTGGAGCACCGCAGAGGGGAGGTGGGTGGGCAAACCAGCAAACTGGGCCACCAAAGTGGTGTCCACTGGGAGCCAGGTCCAAATTGTAAGAGGGGTACCCTGGAAAACCAGGGGCACTGTTGCTGCAGTGGCGGCGTCAGTTTCACAGGTGAAGCCAAGATTGAAATGCCCCTTATAGGGGCAGAAATCTATAAATCTGGTGGAGGTCATCACTGCCTGAGCCATTTCAATAATAGCTTGGTCATGGTAAGGGAAGAGTTTTCCATGGTTGACCCTTAGGCCAAAACACATGTTGCTCTGGGGGAGCACCAGGGGGCAGCAAGATACCACTTGGGTATGAGCAAGGTAAGCGTTGAGATCCTTGGAAGGAACAAATTGTCCCAGGGGTTTAGTATGACTGGGCAAGCCAGTCCAAACATGGTTTCCTGCTGGATGGAAAATGGTGGGGGGGGTTTGCCGCTGCCTCACACTGGAGCAGCTAGTGGAGAATCTGAGGACATTGGAGCAAGACTACGGTGGGTGATTGAAATTTACTTTCTTGTTTTTTGTATAATTTGCTCAGAAAGTTACATCAAGTGGAAAGAGATTTTGATAAATCTATTTTTTACATTATGGAATTATTCAGAGTAGGCTATTCTCTGAGAGTTTGCTGGGTGTGTTGGCCATTTATCATGGCTACTATGCATTTTGTCACCCTTTTCTTACTTGATAAACTTGTACAGCTCATCGTTTTTATTGCTACTGCCAACTGGAGGGTTCCTACCCTTCCTGCAGGTACTTGGTGGTTTTTGACCCCTCACAGTTTGACCTGAATTATTCCAACCCCAACTTATAAGTATACATTGAATTGAAGCAGGCGTTGGCTTCTATTGCTTCCAAAGCTATATCAATATCCTTTTAAACATTATACATTTGCCTCCTCAAGGAGCCAACTTGTCACATTGACTTTTACTAGTATGGCAGATTAGGTTTTTAATATTCAGAGCCCACCCTTATTGATGAGAATCCATCAAAGGTTTGGAGCGCCTTCTGAAAAGCACCTCAGCCAGAGGTGGCTTCCTTCCAAACCCTCCAGAAGCTTTTTGGCCTTTGCCAGGTGGGCTGTTTGTAGGTGGCATATCTATATTATTTGGTGGTCAGGCCCAAGTCTTACCCATGTTTGATGTCATAACAGCATCATTCTTGTACTTAATTTTCTGTATATATTAAAAACTGCTCACGTATGGTGGTTCTTGCCTGCCAACTTGGACCATATGACTGGTGGCCTTCCTAGGAATACTTCCACTCCAATAGAAGTTATATTCATTAGTTTAACCGCTGAGGTTTCAACTGTGAAGTCTTTATAAATATAAACCCCAGAATCAGCACTTTTACTTTATAAACTGCAAACCCTGGTGAGAACCCTTGTCAACCTTAACAGAATTGGCAAGTTGACTTGAATCTAGGACTGATCCATAATTAAAAGGCTATCATATACTACCATTGAAATGATCTTGATATAAAACTAAACAAATCACATATAAGCTCAGGTAGGTCTAGTCTTGAATCATTGTATGTCTACCAGACCACCTTGAGGGTTCTCCTGGTTTCCATAGGGGTTAGCCTGTCTCAAAAGGCAATATTGACAGGACTGTTACTAGATGGGGTTTACATATGATTGGAGATAATTCTAGTGGGTTGGCAGGCTTATATACCCTAGATAAAAATTATTTTATATAGCTTTTCTCTCATCTACTCTCTTATTCTTAGAAAAGATTAAGAAACTGGGTCAATGGATACTGGTGCCTCCCAAAAATTTATTATCCAAACCTAGCTGGCTACCCTGAGTTATCATAGTTACCTAATGGTATGGTTAGGGCAGGTGCCTCTCAGCCTATTCCCACACTAAAATTTGTGGCCATGTTGGATATCAAGTTGGTAAGCATCACCTTGCTAACCACTTCTAGGCATTTATAAAAAGGTGTTTCCAATTATCTTGGGTATAGATTGGTGGCAAATATTGATATTAAAACCTGTTTGTGGGACAATACTTTGAGTGTAGCTTTATAGGGTGGTAAAGGGATGATACTTTTCATGTTTTCAGTGGACACTTCAAGCAGTTTACCCCAATGGCATAGGATGCAGAACCTCAGTCATGCGCCTCTGCTGAAAAACCACTCCAAAAGCTCACCTACCTCTTTTTTGAAGGGGTTATATTATTTTTCTAATATGGCTTCTGCTAATGTGTTATCTAAACATTCTAAATTTGATTGTGATTTTAAACTTAAAGTGGAATTAGTTCATATTTCCTCACCTATCTACCCTTTGACCTTGAGGGAGGAGGTGGCACTAGAGGGCTGGGTTATTAAACAACAAGAAAAGGTGTCATCTTTCTGCATACCTCTTCAGAATGGTCACCATTCTTATCTGTGGAAAAGGCATACAGTTCTCTATGGCCCTGTGTAGATCATAAGAACTTGAACAATGCAACCATGCCCAACATGCATACCATCCCCATGGAGGCAAAATATGACTGTTAAGTTGAGAAGGCAAAGTCACCTCCAAGTTAAAATTTTTTAAGCTCATTTAACCAGATTCTTGTTAAAAATAGGCAGAAATGGCTCAAAGTATTCCAATTTAGGAATGTGGTTTCAATTATGGGTCATGCCTTTTGGGCTTAAAAATTCAACTGCAATCTTTCAACGTCATATTGGTGAGCGTTGGGTGAGTTTGTTGAGTATATGTTCTGTAGACTATATGGATGACATTCTAGGTTTCTCCTCATAAACAAGCAAACTATGATATTAACTGTGGAAAATGGTTGAGCATCTGAGAGCAGTAAACCTGACGCTGAAGATCAGTAAGTGCAGATGTTTTAAGTCTCAGGTCACCTTATTAGGCAACATTGTATGTTCAATAAAGGCCATATGATCACTACTGCAAAGAGAAGGCTATTTGTGCTTGGCACACACCAACCTCAGTTAAGAAATCAAGAGGCTTTTTGGAGACATGTGCTTTCCTTAAAGAAATTCACTCCCAACCTTTCCAAGGTTGCATCACACTTTTATAAGGCCAGTGGAACCAATACCCTTCAGTGGTCATCTACATTAAGAGATGGTTTTCTTGGCTTTAAATACATTTTGCTTTCTATGTCAGTACTTCACCACATAGATATGGATATGGAGTTTATAGTAGCTAGCAAAGCTTAAACTTTGCTATAGTCACTGCTCAGTTGTAATTGGGTACAGATGGAGTTGAGCATCCAGTGGGATATTTCTCCCAAAATATCATATCATGAGTTTAATTATGCTGTTTATAATAAAGAATTATAAAAGCATTTATAGTAAGCGTTAACTTATTGTCATGCCATCTACATGGTTCCTTCCAGCCATTCCATGTTAATACTGATCACTGGGCTTTACTGCACTACTGGGCCCCTCATGTTCTGACCTCCCATCAAACTCAATGGCATGAGACTCTTTATCAGTTTGTGCTCTTATAAGTTCACAAATGGAAAGGGAAAAAAAGTTAGCTGAAGCCTTAAGCTGGAACCCAGTCTTAGCTTCTGACCCCAAGGAGGTAGAACTTCATAAAACCCACCTGGTGATTCCCCCTGGTAAGACTATATCTAAACAACCCTCCTCTAGTCATGCACTCCTGTTTTTGATTCTCTGGAGAATGTAGAGGAGTATGGTAGTTTCATAAAAATTTTGCCCTTTCACAATCTTTATCCTCTGTATATACAAAGTTCTTGCCAAATGCCAATTGAATCAGGAGGATTTAATGAGGGGTACGCTAAAAGGATAATATGGTATGGTCCCAGGATGCTTATGGGTTCCCGCCAGACCTCTTTGCCTGGAAATAATTAGGAACACCATGATGGGATAACTGTGGGCACCCTGGAAAAGGACAAAACCCTGGAGCTTATCCACCGCACATATAAATGGAAGGGAATTTCAGCACAGGTAGCTCAGTATACAAAGGAATGCCTTTTCTGCAACAGGATGAAGCCAAATTATCAGACTAATGCTGGCTTATTAGTACCAGTCCAAAATTCAGAGGGACTATTATTTCCATTTTTCAGTTAATTTTATTTGTGAATTACCCCTTTATGAGAGATATGATGCTATCATGGTAGTGATGAAATGGGTCACCAAGTTTGTCTATTTCATTCCATGTAACACCACAGTAACAGCGGCTCAAATGGATAGGTTATTGTTTTCAATATGTTCCTTACTCATAGCATTCCTCATAAAATCTTTAGCAACTGCAGGCTACAATTCACCTCTGTGTTCTGGGAGGAGTTGTTCAAGATTCTACAGATTTGTCCCTGCTGTTCAAATGCCTTTCACCCCAATCTGATGGGCAGATGGAACGAGTAAAGCAATGCCTGGAACAATTCTTGGGGTTCTATACAGCGGCTAATGACTCAGACTGGGCCTCAACCTTCCCTTGACTCAATTAAACTATAATAATACCCACAATTATTCCATCGGGTGTTCTTCCTTCTTTTCCAACTATGGATATAATCCCTCATCTAACATGGAACCCAGTTGTGGGTCCAAGGTGGAAGTGGTGGTGGACTTTGCAAACTTCATCAAGAAAGTACATAAGGAGGCAAGTAAAAATTTGGACGCAGATATGAAGGTCTACAATGAATCTGAACAGAAAGAAAAGGTAGCCTTGCATATAAGGAAGGAGAATTTGTGATGATGGATGACAGAAATATACCTATAAAGAAGCCGTGAAAGAAACTGGGACTGAAAAGAATAGGACCTATAGAACAAGATCCTTCTTTATGCTACAGCACAGGTTATAGTTGGCCAATACAACTTTTAGCTTCACTGTATAGCACGACTATTCAATAAGCTTCCAAACATGGATAGACAACAAAATAAACAATAAAAAGTGATCTTTTATTTGAATAGATAATATCCTATTTGAATCACTTCATTCAGGATTCATCAGAACTCTCTTGATGAGGATCATCAACTATAGCACAATGAAATTATAGGAGGGAGGTGATTATTTCAAAAGAGTTAAATGGGAAGTCACAGGTTTGCTACACTGCAACCCAATTCAAGCCAAAATTGAATAAGGGAGCTAAGAAAATATTGTAATTTTGGTTCAAGAGTCAGGATCAAGTCAATTGATTACTAAACTTCACCCTTGACTCAATTTAACACTTGGTCTTCAAGGAGATGACGACTTGTTCATGATAACTTCAGAAAAATTTGGTGTGAATGTTATAAACTATTCTTCCGTTGATCAAGCTTCAAATAGTGTGCTTCAGCTACAACTTGGTCAAGTACAACGTAAAGTCCTTTCCATAAAATAGCTAACTTATGTGTATTACCAAAT
Organism: Massospora cicadina; assembly: GCA_022478985.1. Lineage (NCBI taxonomy): Eukaryota > Fungi > Entomophthoromycota > Entomophthoromycetes > Entomophthorales > Entomophthoraceae > Massospora > Massospora cicadina. The sequence goes on from JAKSZP010018495.1 coordinate 194,773, forward strand.
CCACAGGTATTGCAATAAGCAACTCAATTGCCAACTGTAAAGCCAGCCACAGTGAGCCTATGTAAATCATCTCTCTTATTTATAAACAATTTTCCTTTTCAGAGCTTCCCCACAAGCTTTTTTTAAATTTATATTAGGGCTATCACCAGTCAATAGAAGTACGCAGATGGTCAAATCTCATTCTCATCAGTAATCATTGAATGTAACAAAAGGCAGTAGAGCAATTTTCTAAATGCACAAAAGCTGGAAAGGTGGATATCTAGTACCACTATGGTAACTGATATCATAAATAAAAATAGTTGAGTCCACATTTATAGCCCATTAAGGTTGAATTTATTAGCAAACTTCTGAAGGGCTTATACTAAGGTACCGTTGGCATGTTAAACCATTCCATTGTTCTCATGATGGTAGGGGACGGCGAGATCTCCACAAATTCCCATTAGCTCATTCAGCTTATGAATGACATGTGAGGTGAAATTTATGGCATTTTTATGAGGATCACTTATGGACAACCATACTGATGGATTATCTGTTCCATTATGGATTTAGCTGAAGATATTGCTCCAAAATCTCTTATGGCTTGGGCTTTGACACACTCAGTATGGTGATCAATGGCTATTATGATGTATCTAAAGTTGAGGATGCTAGCTGGGAAGGGTCCTATAAGATCTATACACACTGTGTTCCAAGACCAATTAAGCTTTATCAACCAGTAGGTAGTAGTGGGCTTTTAGGGCTGATGGGATTGAAAGTCATGGCGTTTTGTTAACACATCTTAAATATTAAATTTTAAGGATTCCCAATAACTTGATAAATTAGCTTTAAGGTCTAAAGTAGACTTCCATAGCGACCATCTAGTAAAAAAAAGTAGACTTCCATAGCCCACAGTGCGATGAGCTTGTATGTTTATTTTCAGATTAAGCTGAAGGTGGGGTATGGCTTTGGTCATTACCCACAATTTTTTAAAATTGCCCATCCCATATTTTGGTCTCTTTCATTAGTTAAGATCAATGTGCACCAAATAGCAGGCTTTTCATTGGCGTAGTTATTTTCTTTCATTTTTTTCAAACAGTTGACCTTCAAAAAAGATAGTGTTGTCATGAAAAGCAGATGCAA